>JANHFX010021207.1:0-16849 GCA_027560015.1 Chloroceryle amazona | reverse complement strand
GGCAGGGCTCACTCCATCCCCAGCGGGACGAGCGGCCGCTGGACCGCGCTGAGCTGCGTGAGCTGCGCTGGGCTGCGCGGCCCGCCCCGCCGGCCCGGCACCCCCCGCGGGGCGGGGAGGGCGCTGCCGCAGTGACTGCAGTCCCGCGGAGAGCTGCGGAGCCGCCCGCCCCGCCGCAACCGGGCTGCCTGCAGGTGAAGTGAAAGTCGTCGGGGAGAAGAACGAAGAGGGGAGGGGGAGGTAGAGGAGGAGGAGGAAGCGCGCAGCCGGCAAGAGGCTCCGCGCCGCCCCCCAGCTCTCTACGGCCGCCGCATCCCGGCGCTCCGCTCTGCTCCGCGGAGGTGAGTGGTACCCAAAGTTTGCTTTCCAGGGGCGGGGGGTGACCTTGGGGCGGCTGTGCCGCTGGCAGGTGGGGCTGAGCGGGTCGGGGGTCGGCGCTGGTGGCTGCGCCCCACTTCTGACAGCGCTGCTCTCTCCGCTGCCTCCCGGGACCGTGGGCAAACTTGGGGAGGCGAAGGGCGGGGCGGGGCGCCCCGGGCCCGGGGGAGCGGGGCGAGTGCCCGGGCGGCGGGGGAGGCACCGGCAGGCTCCTGGGTAGCGAGCCCGGCGGCTTAGAGCTGGCCGCACACGGTGGGCTCCGACAGCTGGCCCGGGGTGGTTCTGTAGCGCCGCACCCTTCGGCTGCTCTGTCTGTCCCTGTGCGGACCTCCGTGTGTCTGCTGCTTGTGAGTAAACTTGCGAATATGTCAAACTTCGAAGTTACTTATTGGTGAGCATGCAGTACCACAACATGACTTTTCTCCCGAAAAGATGAGGGAGGGAGAGTGTGTATTGCATGTGTTGACAAAAGTCAGAAGCTTTCCCCAACAGAATTACTGTGCTGTTCGGAGGTGAAAAAAAAACCCAGCCCGATCCTTTAAGAACGTGTTTTCCTTTGAGCTGTAAGGACGAAAGCGCGGCTCTGCAGACACCTCAAGTGCAGGGTCCCCAAGCGTTGTCTCGCTGTCCTGCTCGCAGGGACTGCGTGAGGGTGGAAGATGCTCAGTGGGGAATTTTGCGTGCGTCTTTGCCCATGGATGTGCCCTGAGGTATATGATCTGCTGTCAGCTGAGGGCCAACTTTTTTTTTCCTGCTGCTTGTGGCGTTCGAGTAAAACTATTGTTAACTTCAAGAATAACAGAATTTGGCTTGTCCCCGTTTGGCAAAGTTCAGCCCCTGCAAGCAGTGTTGCTGAGCGCGGTGATGATCCGATTCTCAGAAATTTAAATGTCATGTTTAGTGCTTTAGTTTTGTGCTGCTTTTTAAAATCAGTCATTCTTAATTTGCTTTCATTTCTTGTTCGTTGTCTATCCTGATGCATTCAAAACACTTGTTTGGAGCTCTGCAGATAAACGTTGCGTACTGCCCAGGGAAATTGCCAGCTGATCCTTTGCATGTTTCGGGTTGCTCAGAAAGGCTGCGTGGACAGTAGCATTTTCTTATTTTGAAAGCATAGTTAGACTATTAGACAAAGTATTGCATAATATCAAACAGATAGATGTAATCTTGCAGACTTTCAGTAAAGTGACTTTCTGCAACTTAAAATATGGTTTTGATTTTCATCTCTATTTATTTTTTCTTTTTGACCTTGTGAACTGTGTGAAGCACAGTGCAAGTATGCAGTGTGTAGAAGTCTATATCATCTAGCTCTCTAAGAATGACATTTTTATGCAGTGATGAAGCTAGAAAGTCTCTCACTAAATATAACAACTTGTTTTTTTCCTTAACTAGATGTTTAACAACAGATAGAATCTAATCTCAAATTCTGTTGATAACACCCAAACTAGAGCATGCATTCTGTGCACACATCTGGTCCTTTTGGTACATACAGCGTCCATGGTGTAGCGTTAATAGTGCACAACTCTTTCTGCAGCCAGAAACTTGCTGTGACTTCATATTGTGCATACCTGGAGCTCTGACCGACATGCCTGGGCCCAAAGATTTTATATAATGTCATGACTGAGGCTTGTGGGTTTTAGAGAACCTTTCTCTACAGATCGTTGCAGAATTAGACAAAGAGATGTAGTACTGAATATTTTTAATGATTCTGTGCCTGCAACAATATGCTATATTTTCCCGTATGGCAGATGAATTATTCTAAAACTATTTTAACAATTTGCTATAGTTTAGGCTGGCTATGTTTTCTAAAGCATTTGTGTATTCCTATTCAGCATAGCTTTTGTGGTTGGGTGGTTTGTGGTGGGGTTGTTTGTTTGCTTGTTTGTTTGTTTTTGTTTGTTTGCTTTGATTGTTTGTTTATTTTGTTAGTTTGGTTTTAGATTTTTGTGTGTGTATGTGTGGTTGTGTTGTTTTTTTTTTTTTTAACAAATAGTTGTTCTGAATAGCTAACTTGCTTCCTACCCACTTTCACTATTGGAAATATTAATCTATTTAATGCTTTGTGATAGATTACTGTGCTGTTACTTTGTATGTGTAGCTATGGGCTATAAGAAGGTGGGAAGAATTAACATGCCTTTTTTTTTCTGACATATTCCTAAGGAAGCTGATACTCTGCTATGGTAGAACTGTTTCTTGAGAGAATAAATTAATTTCCCTTCATTGAAGGTTAAAGCTTGGCAGCTCTCTCGTGTGGAGTCTTGTGTAATAGCTGTTGTCTGGGCAGTGGTTTTGTTGGGGCAAGGATGACGTCTAGCTGCCGTTGGTAATAGTTTGGATTTTGTAAGGTTGCCCTTAATTGAACAGCTTTCTTGTGTTTGACATTTGCTGTGACCTCTTGCTGTAAGCAAAGGGAGACAGTTAATGATTTTGAAGCTTGTCTTGCACTTGGAGTGCAAAATGAGGATGTTTTAGTTCTAGTTCCTGTTCTAGCTCTCAGCTGTGGTTGAATTTTCACTGTTTTTTGATGTTCTATTGCATCCCTGTGACACTTTAGATTTCTACATACATACAGAAAAAATTATGCATGTACCTAGGTACTTTAAGGTTGTTTTACAGATACAGTAGTCTTAAAGATAAGACTCGCTTATTTTTATAATTGTTATCTTGATTAATCAGTGTTTGCAGAGGATTATTAGATGTTAAATTAGAAGCAGAAATTAGAAGCAGTGAAGAAATCATCAGAGGAGAAAGTATACTGTGGGTGGCAAATATGGGACTAAGTAAAAGGACAATGCACTGAAGCAAGAACCAGAGGACACAAAGCAAGATGAGAGGGAGGGAACTGATGAAATAACTGGGAAAGTGGGGTGGAACTAATGTTAGCTGGCAGGGAAAGAGGAAAAATGTGGACTTTCTTTTTCTATTCAACCCATCACTTAAATTGTAATGAGTTAACAATCTGATGGTTGATGAAAGGTTATTTTTACTTACCATTCCGTATGCTGATTCTGCATTTGACACTGTTCTGGCGGGCAAAACCTCAAGCCTGTAGAGAGGAATGGTATTGCAGACCCAGCTTACTTATCTTAGTCTGCTTCTGGTAACTGATTAATTAACTTTGTGCAGTACCACAGTCCTGGGCTCTTCTGCTGAAGCAGTCCCCAGGACTGGTTTGTCATGGTATCTGTTATATGTTTGTGCCCTGGTAATGGTACCAAAATTGGTTACTTGAGCATTCAAGGGGTGGTTGGTGATAACTGCTTTCCTTCATAAATAGCCTGGCTGGAATGTAAATTGCTGACCTGGGGGTGACGGCCTTTCCAGTCCATTGCAATTACTTGGGCCTTTGAGCCTCTTCCAAAACAGTATTTTCCACCTAGGCGTTGTTGATTCTTTAATACTGAAAAAAATAAAAAGATTGCTTTTTTTTGTTGACTGTCATGCTGTGGTGCAAAGGGTGCAAACATCTAAATCCTTCTGAAAAAGTGAGATCCTGGGTCTTGATCCAGTAAAGACTTACAAATAATGCTTGATATTAAGTTTATCTGTAAGTTTCTCTAGATTTATATTTGTACACTTGGATTCACTAAAGATGTCTTGGAACTTGCATATGTAGTTTGTATATGCAAGACTGCTCCTATTTATTATTTTTTTTTCCTTGACACAGTTGAATAATAGTGTTTCTTCCATTTTTCATCTAATGTAAGCTGAAATTGGCTATATTCTTGAATGCCTCGGAATTCATTAAATAATGGCATGGTGGTTTTGCAAGCCAGCATGAAATGAAATAACTCTAAACATGTAAAAAAAAAAAAATCCAGAAAAAAACCCAAGATATTTGTTGCTAGCAGTGACGTATACTGCCAGATCCTGGGGTAATAACATCTGTACCAGCGTGCTGGGTCATACCAGGAGTAGAACCAGGTTCTGTGGCAGCGTCAGAATGGATTAGGACAGTGCAGTGGTCCCTGCAGAAATATTCCTTGGTGGTAAAGGTTATATGTCTATATATTTTTATTTATTTATTATTTTAAAGGGGTTATTAAAATGATCAGTTGTTATCCCTTTTGTTCCAATTTTCTTGGATGGGAGAAGTGGAGCAAATCCTCCTTTAGCTCCACATCGAAAAGGTCTCGGCAAACCATTCGGTTTGTGCAATCTAATGGTGAGTCTGTAAAATCTTGTGGACCATGTATGTTTTGCCTTTTTTATTTTATTATTTTTTATTATACAGTGTAGCTTTTCTATTTGTTACTATATAGTTCACTTCCTTGTATCTCTTCCTTTCTCCTGAAGTTTTTGGCATCTTTTTGCTTTAGGCCCCAGCTCGCCCCTTTCTAAAGTTGAATTTGTATGTGTGTGGTTTTCTTTTTCTTTTTTTCTTTTTATGCAGTATAGACTAAAATCACTTTATAGATCTTATGAGATATAGAGGAAGCTACTACATTTCTGTGTCCCTTCTCTGAACATGGTGAGACATGAAATGATGCCTTTGTGGGAGTCAGTAGCAGTTTGGTTGAGAGCATGGCAGTGTGGTTGAGGTTGACAGAGTTCATCTTGTTCACCCTCCCTGATCAGGCAGGCTCACCTAGAGCTATTTGTCCAGGTGGCTTTTGAGCATCTCCAAGGATGGAGATTCAGAGCCATTCCGAGGAACCTTGTGCCATTGCACAGTCGGTATTGCTAAAAGAGATGTGGGTTTCCTTGAGGTAGAATTTTAAGAGTCCTTACAATCTTTGAGATGGGGAGGTGAGTATTTGATGAAGGATTCAATTTCAAACAAACAAATAAAAACCACCACAACAAAAAAAACCTTCTGGGGTTTTCTTATTGCTGATAAGCTCTATACACGTGTCTGCTGCTCAAACTCTCAAAAGTTGGCATTTTTCTCTGCAGCTTGCCTACCTGGTGCTTCCCTTTCATTCACTTTTCTTATGATCTGCATCCAAAGAAGATCTCAGTGTTTCTTGTGCTCATGCTCATTTCCTTTAAGAGGATGGAGCAGGAAGCCCTGCTTGCTCTACAGGCTAAAGGACCCCTTAACTCTGGAAGAATGCAACTTAATCTTGTCAGATTTTGGAGTTCTGGACAATACACATCCCAGCATACATGCTCCTTTTCTCTCCAGGTGTGATGTTATTCCTCCTGCTCCTTTGCTCTCCAGGGGTGCTGTTAGGGCTGACTCAGGTGATGTTGGTGTGTCCTTGTCTGTTTCCAACATCATCCCTGTTTCCATGTCTGGATATGCAGTTCAAACAGGACGCTCTCTATCTGGAATCACAGTTCTTAGAGGAGATCTTCTGATGAACAACAACAACAAAGTATTTACTTATTTATGAATTTGCAGTTTGTGATGTGTTCTTAAAATGTAAAATACGTTGCAGGCTGTGAAATGTGTTACTGCATGACTAACATTGCTACTACATTCTGTACTTTCCTTAGAATTCATTGAAAGTATATTGCATAAATCCAGTCTTACTGCCTAACTTGGGTATAATGTGCATCATAATATGCAAGACTGCTTATAATTAGGCATTTACTAATTGTTTGAGAAACTAATTGCGGATAGCTTTTTTACCTGGGAAGGCTCTTTAAAGTGAGAAGTAGTGATAGTTTTCTCACTATTGGCTTATTATTTCCTGTTTTAAACAACTTTTTTTTTTTTTTTTCCCCTGCAGTATTGCATAAGATAGAATAATAGAAGACCTTCTACAAGCATGTCAGAATTCAGCATTATGTTGTTTGATATTGGGATGTCAGTGGGGAAAAGCTACAGGGTTCTCTTGGGGTCACATAAAACAGATCAGGGACTGTCAAGATAATTGAGTATTGTTTTAGTAACGATGAGTCCTACCTGGGAAGCTGCATTCTGTCTGGCAACAGTCTAAATTCTGTGATTCGGAAATATTTTCTCTTCTTTATTGCTATGACTTTGTATTGAGGTTATTTGGAAATCTTTGCTGGAAAAGGTTTTCTAGAATTATATGGCTTCATTTAGAAATCTCTAAGGATGGATTATACGTATTTGTTACTTAGTCATGGAGTATGCAATTAGAACTTTGAATGTGTATTATGCATTTGCTAAGGAAATGTTTTCTGGTGTAACATTTATTCTCATAAACCATATTTTAGTATGGATAATCCTCCTTTAACGTAATTGGAACATGGAGCTAACACTTGAACATCTTCGATTTAAAAACTGATGGGATCGTTGTAGTATGCTGCCTTAATATCAATGAAATAAAACTGAAGAGAAGAGCAAAGGAATTGTATTATAAGCATGACTGTAATATTTTGTACTTTTGTATTTCTATCAATCTCATATGTGGTGGTATAGTCATTACAAAGACTTTAATTGGCTAAGAGCTTGCCAACTTGCATTTGCCAACTATGCTGAAATCCTGGCCAAACTTTTCAAGAGCGTGCAGTAATCTGCAGTTGGCTTAGAACCGTGGATATAAATAGCTGATATGGTGCTGAATTACAATTGATTATTGAAACTCAGCAAGTATGTAACAGCCATAAAAAGGCAACATTGTTTCCCTCATAAGAGACTTTAAATGACTGCAATCTCTTTTTAAAATATTTTAGTTTGTTTGGGTTTTTTTATTTTATATAGCAAAGTTAATGTTTATCACAAAATAATAAAATCTAGCTCATAGTTTCCTGACTTTTTGCAATCAAAAATACTTTTCTGTTCTTAAAAAAAAAAAGAGTTGTAGTCTACTGTCTACTGTGGTTTCCAGTAGGAACAGATAATTATTTTATTTTGAGGTTAGGCAAAAGTTGGATGAAGACACTGTGTATTTTATAGAAAAATTACTTTTCAAGCATCTTCCTTCAGAAATCATATTGGAAAACAGCAGTATCTAGGTGTTAGTCTTTTCAAAATGATTTGCATTGTCTTCCCCCCATAATAAAGAATATTTTGGGGCCAGATTGGAACTTTAAAAATGGTAAAATACAAAGTCTTATTTGTGGAATCAGTGTTTACTAATCTGATGTACTACATTTGACTCCATAGTAATACCTTCCAGAGGCTAGAATAACATCAAGGTCAAACTGCATGACATGTTGTGGCATGTATTGTAAGGACTCATGGGATAAATCAGGCTGGAAGTGACCTCAGAAGATCTCTAGAGGAGCCCCCTGCTCACAGCAGGAGCAGCTGTGGTATCAGATCAGGTTGCTCAGGGTTTGATCCAGTTATGTCTTGAAAAACTCAAAAGATGGAGCCTGCAAAACCTCTCAGGGGAACCTGTGCTGCTGCTTGACTCTCCCCACAGTGAAAATAGCTTTATGGGTTTCTGTAATCTGTATGCTTGGTGTGGGCTTCTCTGTTAGATCTTGCCTTTGTTGTTTGTATTGCCTAACAGGAGGTTTTGCAATTTGATTTTAGAAGAATAGGGTCAGTTCCTTGACTTAGGTGTTTCACGTATGTGCTTGAGCAGTTTCTTCTGCATGCAGAGACGTCGAGTGCTTCAGAACCCAAGCTAAAATCCCTTCCTGGGGCTGGAGCTACGGAGATTGAGTAGACACCTATGCTCCATGGAGACAGGATATCAAACATAACCCACACATGGCATCTGAGGCAATGCCAAGGACTGGGTGTGCAACTAGTCTAAAGTTTAGCATTTGCAAGGCAACACGTGAGGCCAAAACCAGGACCAAGTTCCTGAAGCTTTGTTGCTTTGTTGTGCAGCTAGAAAAGCCAATGTTTAGTTGTTAACTTACCGCTGCTCCTCTCAAACTTGGAACCTGACTATAAATAGTTCAAGTAATTTTATGTCTAAGAGAAGCAGGTTAGTTGGAAGCACTTTCAGTAGAGTTTCCAGTTACCTTGCATGTTGCTGCCTTCAAACTAGCTGTTCTTCCGTAGTAGGTGTCATGTGAGTGGTGATTTAAGGAATTACCACTCTTCAGCCCCAAGTTAGTACTTCCAGCATTACTTGGCATAAAAACAGGAAAGATATTCAGCAATTCCTCAGCCGAGGTAGGCTTAAACATGCCTCTCCTGTATCGTAGTATCTTAAGTGGCTGAGGGCTGTTTATGTGTCTTCTGTGAAACTCTGCAGCTGGATGAACAAACTTCAACATTTATGGGGTCAGGAAAGCATAAAGCTATTTCCTTATTTTAGTGGGATGTCAGTTACCAGAAAATGGACCGATGAGTGCTGATGCCACTGGGCTAGAGTTCACTATCTGCAGGCACAGTCTCTCAGCCTTTATCTGTGTTATTATGAAGTTTCTAACTGCTGCTGTATTCTCTAATGTTATTAATGATGGATACATCAGCTGTCAGCATGCTAATAAGCATCATTAACTATCCTCAAAGCAGCTAAATGACACAGCTGCTGAACAGGCAGGGGCTGCATGCAGCCTTGTATCTGGGCTCCTCTTTGAGCTCTAATGGATGGATCCCAGTGAGGGAGAACTTGAGGGCAAAAATTTGGAGGCAGATTAGTCTAAGTGTGAGAGAATCTTCCTTTTGATGTGTGCTTTAAAGTTAACTGTGGATCTGTGTGCACTTGAATTGACTGGCGTTGTTTTGGTGTTTGACAACCCACAAGCGTTTATTAGTTTCCGATTTTACTACCAAAATTACAATATGACATCTAAAAGTTTCCAAATGATGCAGTGAGTAGGTTAATTCCATTTTAACTTGGTTTTCACTTAAAAAGTATATCCTTAATACATGGGAAATTATTTTTTTTTTCTGTGTCTACCTAATGTAGGGCACTGTGCCTTCCTTATTTGTAGGTGCAGATTTACTGCTGGATTAAGTTTTTATTTTACTGGTTTCAAAGTGCTGTCTTGTTTATGATAAATGTTAAAATTTTGTTTTTCAACTGTCTCTGTGGGTAGATATTAAGATCCTATTACTGTACTTTTGTAATTTCATAATCCAAGTCTTGTAACCAGTTCTTTTATGGGGTTCTCTTTATAGTTTCTGGCAAGGAGCTTGGTCTCTGGATTGCTCAATAAAGACCAGACCTCTGAATGCTTTATATCATTCACAATAAATTAGACCATTCACCAGTATCTGGCACAGCAATTAACTGTTAACTTTTTTTGCCTACAAAGGAGTAAACCCCGCTCATTTTTGTGGGAAGACTGAGAAGAGAAATGTCACACTTCTGCTGGGAGGGTGAATTCAAATGGAAATTGGGCCATGAGAGGGCACAGGGAGGAGTTCAGCATCCACTGCCCCTTCTTAAACTCAGGATTTGTGTGGTAGGGCAAAGGAAGGATGGGAGTGGGCTGGGCTGTTGCTGAGTCCTCCCTGGCCCCAGGAGGGAGCATGGTGGCTCTGCATGGGGTGCCCAAGGGCCCCTTGCTGCCCGCTGCCCTTGGCTGAGTGCACAAGACGGGATTTGTCCTTGACAGGACATCTGTGGCTTAGCTTTCTTATTTGCAGGGCCTTGTTTCTCAGGGCTCTGGGATCAATGCTATTTTATATATCCAACAGAGTTTTAAAGGTTACGTGGGGTGTTGTGTGCAGGGCAAGAACAAGAGTCTCTTTCTTATGCAGGCTGCAGGCATGTAGCAGACTTCTAGAGTTGCTGGCAACTTCTAATGAATGATAAACTTTTACTTTTCCTTACTAGTTTTATTTTTATAGCTGACATTTTAAAACTTCTGAACAAATATCTGTAAAGGGCACTGAGTAAGCTGAAAATTATTAAGATGCAGAGATATGAAATGCAGTGATGTAAATATTTAAAACACAAGTCTCATTTATCCTTTCCCTTCTTTGGTGGATTATGCTAGTCAGAGACAATCCTGAATGCAGTTCTGTTGCTGACCCCCACAAAGGGACCCCCTATTTTTGCACGTGTTTAACTTGTTGTCTTGCTCTCTTATGCAAGAGGAATTCAGTAAAGGTATTCTTTATCCTGAAGAATTTTAAAGAGTAGCAGAGACCTAAACCATATGAACATCTAACAGCTTCATAGCTTATCTGATTGCTGAAAACAGTTATTTTCTTGACTAGATTTCTCACTGCAAGCTAAATGCAGATTGTCCTAGTGCACAGTAGCTAACAGGGCACTTGTGTGTGTGACTCGCCCATCTGCCTGGGGTGTAAGGTCCCTCAAGGTTACACCTGAAATTACGTCAAGGGTGCAGAGGGGTGCGAGAAACAGCATTGGGATGCTTTTGTTTATCCAAAACGGAAGCTGTTCTGCTTTACTCTTCCATTCGGAGGGATTAATTTCAAGTGGCAGGTATGTTGGGAGTTACTTTTGTTTACAAAAGCATGCACCATTGCTGAAGAGACTTGGAAGGATTGCAGGTCTACTCGTGCTTTTGCATTAAATGGATGATTTCTGGTGTTTCTATTCCTCTGACTTTGCTCTGTGGCCACTGTGTCTGTTTCTGTACTTCCCAGCCATATTGCCCTTGTTTGTCCCTGGAAGAGTCCTTGAGCTGTTGCCTTACTGCATAGGTAGTTTAAGGCATGCTCTGCATTTTGTTCTGCAGCTGCAAGACATAATCTCTGCTTGGTCCATGGAGGGGAAATAGCTCTTCCCTACTTATATTGTGCTATGCAGTTCATAGTTCAATGAGTTACATTTTTATAAAGCTTAATGTGGCATAACTCTCCCATCATCAGAGTCCCCTTCTCTCTGGGCAGCTCTCAGACCTGCCCCTTGTATGTGTAATGACGGTTCTGGTGTTGTTTGCCCCTTGTGTGAATTCTTGTGGTGGTGATGAGAGATATTCTCCAGGTCCCAAAAGTTAAAACAAAAGCCTGCAGCCTGCCCAAACCGAAATCCTGTTCCAGTGCTGGGACAGCTGGGTGGCAGGAGATGGCTGGGTTGCATGGGGGTTTTGTCGGTGACCTGTGCTGCCAGCTGCTGCCTCCCTACCTGGCTGCCACAGTGAGACCGTTGTGCCTTCCAGGGCTTTGCATGGAAGATGGCATTGTCTCCTTCAGGGAGCCTTAACCTGAGTGATAAAACTGCACATGAACTAATGGGCCAGGAGAGTGAAAAGGAAAATGTGTGAAAGTATTGCTGAGCCATAAAAAATCAACAGAGTAGCTCAAGTTTTCTGAGGTGCAATAAGAAGCTTTAATATTTAGGATTTAATTTGATTTGATAATCTCTTTATTCACCATTCAGTTGTTCATCTCCTTTCTTTGCCCTCCGCATCCTGTCATTTAGCGACACACTCTGTTGCCCCATCACAAGGCAAGGAACATCATGAGAAGGAGCTGAAAAACAAAATTCTAAAATATGTTAGTGCCTTTAATGCAAAGCAATAATTTTAAAATAGCTGAATTTTAATTTTGCTTTGTCTCTTTCTTGTTATACTAAACCCTTGAAATCTTGAGCATGTGTTTTTTTCCAAATTCTCTCTCTTGAAAAGAATTTTCTGTTTCCTATCCATTGATTTGCTTCCTATATCAGGAAGTTCCATGATCTAAGCAACTATTTATCATGATTTCTGCCTCCTACCAAAAGACTGATGTGTCAGGTAGGAAAAACATAGTGTCAAAAAAACCTTAATGAATATTTGAGGGGGAAAAAAAGCTTCTACATTCCACATAAATTGGAGCATCTTAGATATGGAGTAAGAGAGTAATAGGAAGTATAAATTGAAAAATGTGGCCCTGTTTTTTTTCTAAAAGAATAGTGTAATTATAAAAATTACAGTGGAGATTCAGAATACGGATTTTAACTCAGTTTCATTATGAGATTTATAATTTATAGTCTTGAAGCACCAGCACAAAGAGCCATGTCATATGAGAATTTTAAGTGTTTAAGAATTGTTATTATCCAATGGAGAAATTTTGAAACTATGAATGGTGTATTCAGTGAATGCCCCAAACCATTAGAACAAGAAAAGGATTTAAGGTGATGTTTTTAAGAAACAGTAGTCTCCTGTATTAAGCTCCTTTTTCTGCAAGTGAAGAGAAGATTTATGACTTTTTAATTCTTGGGATTTGTGACAGTCCTCACATAAAAGGATGTATGAGCAGCATCAGCTAATAACACAGGTCTTTGGTTGATATCTGTAGTTTTTCTTTAAATCTTATGAGAATTGTCAGTCTGGGATTAAATAAAATCTATGAACTAATTAAAAAAACCCCAACAAATAGAACCAAAACCAACAAAGCAAAACAAACAAAAAAACAAAACACCAAGAAACAAACCAAAATACCTTAAACAATACCCTAGAGGTACTGCAGGCTGAAGATAAGTTTGGGAGTGCAACATTTTCTTGTCATATAGTATTTGGGAAAGATGAGCTTTCCCAAAGTTGATTCTTTATGAAATACAGTATTCCTCTGGAAATTTATTAGGGTTGTAAATTAAGTGTGTTTCTCAGAATTTTGCATGAGGGGTTTGTCAGAGAGGAATTTTTCAAGCCTAGCAGAGTTACTCTGAACTACTGGGTGTGTTGACAGTGCTGGTGTTGGGATTGTGGGTGGTTTGGCTTTGTTGTTTGCTTTTTTTTTTTTCTTCTTTTGCTATTCAGGACTCCTATTTACAATTACAGTCTGTAATAAAGTCCCCAAATCAGGCCAATAAGTGTTGGTGGACAAGCCTGTAATCATTTACTCCGTATTTCATCATTAAATTTCACCTTTTTTTCCTTTAACTTCAGAAGCACTGTCTCTGAAAAGCCAAGAGTCCATGGTAGTTTATAAGCAGAATATATATATGTTTGTAAATATGAGTATATTAAGAAAAAAGTGTTATATGAGTTCATTTTCTATTGGAATATAAATATTTTGACATTTTACCTACAAATTTCTTTTGGAGTAACAGTATTATTCATTCAAAGAGTGTAGCTATCAAATGTAATGAACAAATATTTTGAAGGTGTAGAACGTTGGGTTTTTTTATTATTATTTTTAGGAACTAGGTTAAGCATAGTGAGGCTGTAGAAGGAATTAACCAACCCCTCCCTCCTTGCTTCAGTCTACATTAATTCCCTCCTAGAGCTGTTCTTGAGAGCCTGCCTCCTGCAGCATCTTCCCAGCCCAAACATAACTGTTTCTTCCTTGTTGTGCGTGGCGAGGTCATCTGGGGAGTAAGTCAAGATCCCTGAAGTCAGTTTGGGGAAGGCTTCTTGAGCTTCTGCCACTGGAGATTGAAGGGGGTGCCATGTCAGTCCCACTGCCTGAGAGTAAATAGGTGGTTCAGTTCATGGAATGCACAACTTCTCTGCTTTAAAGTTGAAACTGAGTTCATGTTTATTCCTTTGAATGTTTCATATTTAAAAATGAAGAGTAATTATCTGTAGTGGCACACTAAATAAACTGCTATTTTTCCTCTTCAGGAACACTTTTCCCCGGGAGTATTCAGTGTCAGGAGCACTATGAGCCAGTTGCTGTTTTCAGAGAATGAGATTTCTTTTTTCCTGGCTCTGCTTTTTTACTGAACTTTTATCTTGCTAAAATGAGTATTTTACAATTAAGAACACTTGGTCACATCTGGTACTTCTCGAAAATGGTTGCTTGTCCAAGAATAGCATGCAAACATGAAATCAAAATTGCAAGCAGATGTTTGCTAATATGGCCATAGATAACCTTTCAGCTTCATGGTTAATTTTCATAAATAACCATCTGTAAAGAATGCAGATTAATAGAGAACAGAGGTAATCTCTGTCAGTGACTTTACTGTGCTGCTGATGTTGTGCTTATTACTATAAAATAGCATTATTTATTGTATAAAAATGTCAGCTGCTGTTTTCAGAAAACTGTCATTTTGTCATTGCTTTTTTACAACCTGGTAATGTTTGCCTTTTTTTTTTAAAGAACACAGAATGACTACCTGGATCAACAAGACTGATAATTATGGCTTATTTTTTCCACCCACCCATATATTATTTGTTAGAGTGCTGCAGAATGGAGGGAATTTCTGTCTGTTTCTCCTTGCTTGCCTTTGCATTTTCAGTGAGTTTGGTGTGGCTCTTGCAGTGGGGCTGGTAAAAGTGGGGTGTTGGCTCACTTCAATGCTGGCTTTGAAGAAACTAATTTAAAAGATATAATAATCTGCCTTAAAACCAGGTTTATTTATTATTCAGCCTTTGAATTATATTTACTTTTGCATAGTCCAGTTTACAGATGCAGCTGACAGCAGCTGTCCTTCACTGAAAGGTCTGCTTTCGTTACTAGAGTGGGAGACGAAGGCAGATGCTATGCTGCACATTGCCTGAACCCTTCTGGAGAGGTCCTTGTCACAGTAGGACCTTAACTGGTGGCAAAATGTAGTCAGATGCCCTCATAGAGAAAGCATGACATGGGACAATGTCAGAAGTGTCCCTTAAGCAGTAAGAGCCATGGTGTCTGGATACTCTAAGAATAAGGTGACTCTTTTCTGGTGACATACCCAGTACATCATGTCTTTAGTGTAGCTCTTTTATGGTGTTTTGAGAGATGAGGATGTAGGTAACATGCATCTGAAAAATAAGTGTTGGCTGAGGCAAATATCAGGGCTCATTGATAGGGCTTTAAACTAGATTTGAAGGGGGAAGGGGTCAATAATTTCACACTTGCCTGTGACAAACAGTGGGGTAGCACAGCAGGGGGTGAGGGATGGAGTCCTAGTAAGGATTAGTCTCAACTTGTTGCCTCGAGTGATGATGCACTGGGACACCCCAAAGGAGTCAAAGGGGATTTGCACAAGAGGGTGATACAGCCAGCCCAGCTGAAGTGCCTCTACGCAAGTGCACGCAGGTTGGGTAATAAACAGGATGAATTAAGGGCCACTGTGCTGCTGGAAAGCCGTGACATAGTGGCTATCACTGAAACTTGGTGGGTTGATTCCCATGACTGGAGGTGGGTAGATGGATATAAGCTCTTCAGGAACGACAGGCAGGGCAGGAGGGGAGGAGGTGTCACCCTCTACATCACTGACCAGCTAGAATCCATGGAGTTACATATGGGAAGGGACGATGAGCTGGTTGAGAGTGTATGGGTTAAGATTAAAGGGAAGAGAGGGGAAGGTGATGTTGCAGTAGGGGTCTGCTACAGGCCACATGACCAGCAGAGCCAAGTGGATGAGGCCCTACATAAGCAGATAGAAATGGCTTCGTGTTCACAGGCCTTGGCCCTTGTAGGGGATTTTAACCACCCTGACACCTGCTGGAGAGATAACACAGCAAGGCACCAGCAATCTAGGATGTTCCTGGAATGTGTAAATGACAACTTCCTCCTCCAAATGGCAGAGGAACCAAAAAGGAAAGGGGCTATTCTGGACCTTGTTCTGACCAACAGGGAAGGGCTGGTGACTGATGTGAAACCTGGGGACAACCTAGGCTGCAGTGATCACAAAGAGATAGAATTTAAGATCCTCAGGGCAGCTAGGAGGACGTACTCCAAGCTTACGACCCTGGACTTTAGGCGTGCAGACTTTGATTGCTTCAGGGATCTGCTGGCCAAAGTGCCGTGGGACAAAGCCCTAGAGGAAAGGGGGGCCCAGGACAGCTGGTCAGTATTCAAGGACCACCTTCTCTGTGTCCAGGAGCAAACTATACTGACAAAGAGAAAGGCAAGAAAGGATGCTAGGAGACCTGCCTGGATGAGCAAGGGTGTCCTGGACATACTGTCACACAAAAGGAAACTCTACAAGGGGTGGAAAGAAGGACAGCTAGAATGGGGAGTATACAAGGAAGCTGCCCGAGCACCCAGAGACCTGGTTAGAAAAACTAAAGCTCAGGTAGAATTAAATCTAGCCAGGGAGATCAAGGGAAATGCCAAGAATTTCTATAGGTGTATTAATGGCAAGAAGACGACTAGGGAAGGTGTGGGCCCCCTCAGAAAGGATGCAGGAGAACTGGTGACAAGTGATACTGAGAAGGCTGAGGTTCTCTATGACTTCTTTTCCTCAATCTTCACTGGCAAGGGCTCCAGCCACACCCCCAGAGTCACAGAAGATAATGGCAGGGGTTGGATGAAACAACTGCCCATTGCAAGTGAAGATCAGGTTCCTGACTATCTGATGAACCTGAAAGTGCACAAGTCCATGGGACCTTATGGGATACACCCACAGGTGCTGAGGGAACTGGTGGATGAGGTTGCTAAACCACTCTCTATTATATTCCTAAAGTCACGGCATTCTGGTGAAGTCCCCACTGACTGGAAAAGGGGAAATATAATCCCCATATTCAAAAAGGGAAAGGTGTATGAACCAGGGAACTATAGGCCAGTCAGTCTCACTTCTGTGCCTGGTAAGATCATGGATCGGATCCTCCTGGAGGCACTACTGAGGGAGATGAATAACGATAAAGTGATTGGCTAAAACCAACATGGCTTCACCAAGAGCAAATCATGCCTGACAAACCTGGTGGCATTCTATGAGAAGGTCACAACATCAATAGATGGGGGAAGAGCAGCCGACCTCATTTACCTGGACCTGAGCAAAGTCTTTGACACTGTCCCACATGACATTCTGGTCTCCAAGCTGGTGAAATATGGGTTTGATGGATGGACAATTCAGTGGATAAAGAACTGGCT
>JANHFX010021205.1:0-21692 GCA_027560015.1 Chloroceryle amazona | reverse complement strand
TTTTCTAATCACTAAGTCTCTCTCCCTTATTCCTTTTCTCTTCCCCTTTGGGGAGGGAGGGGGGTTAACAGAGAGCACCTGTTGGGTCTAAGGGGCTGCCCTGACCCTAAGCCACAGCACTACCCATGACAGGCACCATTATACTAGCTTGCAACTTGAGTAAACTCTGGAAAAAACAGTAAATAGAGTCATCCTATTGGGAACTCGGCGATTGTTTAAATCCATTCTAGGCAGTCAATGTCGACCTGCTAACAAAGCCAAGCAGCCACAAAATGTCAAAGGCTGACGCTTTACAGATGGGTCCATGAGCATTCACAACCTGCAGAGCAGTCTTCAGGTATTAAAACTGACACAGTCCAAGAGTCTCTAACTCTTCAGTGGCTCCCTGAGATAATTTTTTCCACTTACAGGACAAAAGGCTGTGGTTTTCAAATATGTGAAGTAACTTAGCTGGTTGGGATTTGGACAGATAAGTTTCATTGTGCGTTCTGATAAAAACAGATCTTAGGAGAGATTTACATCAGTAAAACTGGCTTTGCGCTTACATTGCTGAAGAAATTCCCCAATACAAAAGTAGACAAAGGTTCTCCGGAAAGAGATCATGAGAAGACCCACCAGAGAAAAGGATCAGACACACCAAGTGCAAGCTATGCCCAACAGATTAAAAATTATCAACTTTTGAATACTTTAGAAAAAAAATATTTAAAATCTACAGTCTAAGCTATTATCAGTTTGGTTTTAATGAAGTAACTTTATTATAAGGACATCTGAAATATACTAATTTTGCATATGTGTCAATTTACGAAGAGATGGAAACAGATTTGTATCTTTTACAAAGCAATGGCAATAACGATTATCTCGAAATGTAATCTCTTTGAAAGAATGGTTTAATTATGTTCAAACTATTATTTAAACTCTGCCTCATTCAAGCCTTCAGACACTGAAGCTTTAAATCCCTTTCTGTCACACATGAAACGTTAATGCTAACTAGGAAATGAAAGACAAGAAAACAGGATTAATTGAAATAGAAAAGAAAAACCAAAACAGATGTTCCAAAAAGCGTCCACAGAAAAAACACTGAGATGAGCATATTGAACAAAGACATACTCTTCTATTTGGAGAAGGCAGTTAGGAGTCTTTATGACTCAGTGGGACTCCAGCAATCTATGCGGACTCGAGCAGCTGCAAAGGTCTACTGCACACAGCTACCTGAGGACATGTCAGACAGGAATACATGTAGGCCTCAGTGTGAGCAAGGCCAGCAACTTCTACTCTGGGAACTTAATGGGAATCTAGGGGAATGCATGGGATTCCCATGAAATCTGATTATTGGCCACACTCAGGAGTCACGCCAGGTTAACTGAAATAGGTAATAGGTATTCAAAGAGTTATTTCAACTTAAATTTTGTCTGTAACATTGTGTCATTCTCATTGTATAAGAACTTGATATAGTCGTACTAAAGAGAACTTTGACCTTCAAAATTCTACGCTTGTATCGCAGGGGGGGCAATGGGGAGAGGAGAGATCAGGCAAGAGGGCTGCCAGGACACAGGCAGCTTTCCCGCTAACTTTGGAAGACAGGCGAAAACGCTTCACGTTCATGCCATTTTAAGCAAGCTTTTAACTTCTCCCCCACCTTATCACAATGAAGCAGTCAGAGAGCAAACACTGCTAGGTCTCCATGTCCCACCATCCTTTTCTTTGGTGACAAACCGGAATCTCTTTCATGCAGGAATCATTCTTTCCTTCAGTGTTTATTCAACAGCAGGATCCTCCTTCTCGTGGCTGATTTTCTAGATGCTACATCATCATCTAGGAATTATTACAAGCAGGATTACTAGGAAACTATCGTCTTGGTTAAACTTGCTTGGCTGCAAGTCCAGTATTTTATGTGGGAAGTTACTGCAGTGAGTTTAAATGACCCAAATTTGACAGGCTATGCCAACTCCACCCCTTTAGAAGATATATCAGCTTGAACAGTTGTCAACATGAATATAAGAGTTTTAAAGCTTATTTAGTACTGTCAGCCTAAAACTGCCTGGTCCAAGAAGGATACGCTTCACAGACTGTTGTGATCTGGAAGAGAGTCTACAGCCAAAAGGGAAGGTTCGGGGGTGGGGGTTGAAATCACATTTTGCTTTTCAGCTGTTATACCCAAGAATATCACAGGCTCATTAAGGCAGGAAAAAACCTCCAAGATCATCAAGTCCAATATGTACTATAAGAAAGCCTAAATGCAAGAGCTTTGTATGTTGTAGTACATCCGTAAAGCCTGCTAAAAAATTTACTAGCTGGAATCCAAAACATGTGACCCTAAATTGAGAAGCTGTTAAATAAAGCATGTAGGAACAAATTCAAAGCTTTCATTTGGAATTCTATTGTGGCCATTCTATATTTGGGGCATAAAATTCTCAAGAATCACCTCATGTAACCTATGAAAAATTTGCAAGGGAAAAAGTCAGTGGCTTAGGAGGCAAAATAAGATAAATACCATTTTGAAATAAATATTCCTGCAACCTACATGAAATGCAGAAGCAAGCAGGCAGTGAAAAGCAAGCTTTCTTTCAGCCAACACTTTACCTCATAAAAAACCATTTCTTTATTTACATTGAAGAGTGTTTAACTCTTTAATGGATATCCAGAACGGGCAGCTGACAGAAGAGACAAAGAAGAATATTAACGCACGTTGTGACAGCAAAGCTTTTGGACAATCTTTTTCCCATTTAGTTCTTCTATACAGGAACTTCTATTTCTGCTTTTTGAGGCCTGAAGATACACAAAATAACCCCTCCTTTTACTGCTCTTCAACCAACGTGTAGTAACAACCACAATTCTAGCCAACATTAGCCAAGGGTGGTCGATATTGCTTCGAGGGCTTCTTTTTCCATTATTAGACCATTTAATTAATTAGTTGATGCAGATATATGAACCCATACCTGTAGGAGAAATCAAATCCTGATAGTCTGATAGAAGGGGTAACCGAAGACTCACTTTTCCTAACAGGATCTGCACGTTTTTGCTTTGTCAGCAAGACCAAGCAACCACTGCATTTAGCAGCCCCCAGTCATGAGCTGACCAGCTTCAGAAAGTTCTCATTAACTTGTCCCTTCTGGTAGAATTTAGTTTTTCTGAAAAACATGCTATGTTACAAAATGTTACTTTATTCAATTTCAACAAATAAAAAATTAAAAAAATGTGCATACACCTTCTGAAACAATAAAAGTGGAAATGCCTTGGTTATGACAGGGTATAACAAGATTCTGGAAAACAATTTCCTCGGAAGATTTTTCTTATAAACAGTTTCTGGCAATTTCTTCAGTCCCATCTCACGTTACCTGCTGCAATATCAATACTACATTGGACTCCTATCCAAACAGCCACCACTATGCTTATTAATTTTAGAACTAAAATTTTCACCAGCCCAATATTAGTCCACTATTTGAAAGCTGTTTAGTGTTTTGTAGGGTTTATTTATTAAACCAAAGCACTCTTTTTAGTGCCACTTGTTTCTTTCAGTTGGGATAAGGACGCTATTTAATTTCCCTACCCAAAGAAAGGTGGTATAAAATGACAATAACAAAATGGACTTTAAAAGCTGCTTAGCAGCTGTGGAACTCCATGCAAAAATCAGCAACAACAGGAAAAATCACCACGTGGAAGTGGTTTTAATCTTGTCAGAGGATTACAATTTGATAAATATCTTTCTACATGCACTCATGTTCACTTTCTGTCAAGCACAGATCTTCTAGCAAGCAAAGCAACTTAGAAGGTTGTCTTTTTTAATCCTTTAATAAAGTTAGCATGCCATCAAGTTTCTTCCATCTACAACGAATGCTATTCAGTCCCATCAAATTTCTTCAGTGGAAGATTGAAATAAACTATCTCTGCAGAATCAAGCATATGCCCAAAACTTCTGTCACTGCTGAAATCTGCAAAGATTTAATGGTTAAACATTTGATATGTTAATGATTCACTCATTTGTAAAAGGAAACCTTTTTTTTTTTTCTTTCCCTGCACGCAGCAACATCAGAATGACCTACTGTCACATTAAACTTGCTTTACTAACTGTGCACGTCTCAAACAGCTGTAAAATACAAATAGTCTTGTAAGGATACCTCAGGAGACTGAAAAGGTGCACGTGTCGCTGCCATTAGGTGAGATTTTGGGTCTACAGATGAAAACATTTCCTAGACTGAAATCTTCTGGTACTCATTGAATTAGTACAATCAGTGAGGTATTTTTATCCCTGCTGATTCTCCAGCTCCCCCAGGCCAGTAGCTGGGCAGCAGCAGGCCAAAGGTGAGAGGACTTCACACCCAGTGCTAACAGCAACTGTCAGCCTTACCACGGCTGAAGGACATTGGAATGGGCATCCCCACCTGCGCTGGCACGCACAGCAGGGGAGGGAGGGATCGCTACTGCTCGTAATGCTGTAATTCTCTCCTGATGACGGGAAGAGTTAATTTCCCAGCCCTTATCTGTGGGATTTTTGTCACAGATCCTCTTTGCTAATAGGCGACAGATTCAACCCTGGAACTTAATTTGTCATTGTCTGTTGATCCATGGCTAACCAGACTGGTAGCAGTTTTACTTCAGAGAGCTTAGGCAGGCCTGGTACTCCTGCCCAAGAAGCAGAGAAGCATCAGGGACTGCAGCCTCACTAATTTGTGAATAAAGGTGAGTCTACGAAAACTAATGCAACCCTGCTGAGTGTCAGTACCAAACAGTTACCTTAATATCAAAGATCCCTGTGCCATTTAGGAATCCCTCCTGGTAAAGAATTGTTCCTTGGTACTGTCTTTCTATTAGAGGTTCTCTATTATTAGATTTTACTATTTTCAGTTCTTCCCCAGATTTTACAACAGCGCTCCATAAACAGACTTCACACTGATAGCATTTAATTGCTTTGCGTGTGCAATGTTTAATGCGTGGATGATTCGAACAATTAAGACCCGGAGGTACCAATGAGTTTCCATTCTTTCAGAAATGCAGGAAAATCTACTGAAGGAAAGCAACAACTTTCAACTGGACTCATGCCATTTAAAATCATGCAGTCTGTCTTCTGAAATAAAGCAAGCATGTAAAACTTTTTTCAACATTTCTTAATGTTTAAAATACACCTACAGACAAGGCTCACATTTTTGCTTCCTGACTATCAGTACGAAATGAATGCTTTTTAAAGCAGATTTTAAGACTGCAAGAACTTTATAGATGGCTATATAACAAGAGTGTTTATAAGAAATTCTTCCAAACAATGGATTACAACTGAGAAAGTTTAATTCATCCCTAGAAATAAAATTAAGTAAAAAAATAAAAAGATTAAAAAAAAATATCAAAAAAATTCAACCATTCAGTGGAGACAGAACCAGTAATTTTCCCAAAGAAATTCAGCCTAAGACAAGAACATACTATGTCCATTATTTATTTGCCCAGTGCAGAAGGATTTCTTTGAAGAAATCCAGTTAGTTTTGTCACTTCTTAACACCATACAGATCTATTCCCAACAGCAAAAGAAATCTTTTGGTTTTCAGAATTACATATACTCACAAGTGGGAAAACCACATAAAATAGTATGCTTACTGCAGAAAGAAGATGATTGTGAATGTCTAAGAAACAGAGCTGAATTATGATGCAAGAGAAAGCTGCACAATGCTTACCATCCAGTGTTTTTCACTGTAATGCAACAACTGTTTTATTTAATACTATAACTCCAATTTTAGAAGCCAGATCAACAGAAGTACTTGTAAATAATGAGCTACCCATATTTAGAATTAATACTGAACACCTTAGGTTCATTTTAAGGAGAAAAAGACCTTGAAAAAGTAGGACAGACTTTAGCAGAATCTCATAACACTTAAAGTTATTGAAACGTGAGCATCATTTTGCCAGATAGACACACAGAAATCTGCCAGAGCACCAGCTTCAGAGCCGGTATTAACAGACACTTTTACTGGTCTTATCTGTTGGGACAAAGAACTGAACTGACATAAAAGGTGAAGCAGGAGGTCCTGTCAAAGTAGTCCAAGACACATTGCTATGAGAGTGACACACATCAATCGCAAAACTCCACAATTACAAAGCATTCGTTTCAAAAAGGTGCTGAATTGTATTTTTAACTTCTTGTTTTAATGTCCTTTCACAAAGAAGAGAAGATACGGCATTCAGGGACTGATAACCATTAGAAATATTTTTTTTTATTACTACAGCTATCACGTCAAGTTCAAAACTTTTTATTATCAAGGCAGACCAATTATACCTATACAGAGCTGGTTGTCTAGTTAGTTACATCTTATATATACATATTTCAACTTCAAAATTTCCACTTTCTGCTCTAGAGTTCCTAGGCTAAGTTGTTAGCCAATAAATAAATGCTAAGATACACTCTGTCAATCTCCACAATAGCTTTCATGGCTCATTCAAAATTCTTGTTCCAAAACCCTCCAACAGTCCAGACACCTGTGAAACCTTCAATCCCAGGGGAACGCTTATCAGCGGTGATGAGCTTTGCTGGTTTTCAATTGTTTGTGCCTTCTGCTTCAACTGGGTTGCAAAACCCATCTTCTCAAGAAATATTTCTTGACTTCAACCTAGTCCAGAAAAGGTGATTTGCTGACATTCAAATACTGACTTTTCCAATTTGTAGGCAGTCAGCTGGGAGAAAGCTGAACGCACATCAGATTTTATAGCAAGCTGACCTGGAAACCAGGGAACGACAAGTAGTAAAAGACTTGCGCATCTGCAGGTTAATGTAATTAGTAAAGAGCATTCTGTGAAATCTCCTAGCACACAAAATCAGAAGTGGTTCCTACTCATACAAAAACTAGAAGAATTTCATGTGGGTAATTTCATGACCACATTGGGCTTTCAGAGAGCTGATTTTTTCAGGGTGGAAAATAAGCAGACTACAGATGGGGAAAACATTGGAGCTGGCTCAGCAGGGTTAATTCTGGCATGATGCTGCAATACTAGTCAGCTGCAGTGCCTCAGCACCACACTCCAGGGACCAGAGTAATTGTGCATGGAACTGGCAGGGAGTCAGAAGCTTTGTTAGCTGCTGATCAGCATTAAAAAAAAAACACCTAAATAAAGCTCAGCTCTAAACACAGACAAATGTAGGTGACTCCACATGATATTCATCTGTACTCAGGAGTTTTTTTCCATGGGGAGTATGCTATTTCCCCGCAAATAAAGATAACAGAAAGGGACTACTAGCAGAAGAAAGGTTGTGTTCAAAGATGTCCCACTCCACTTTCAGCCCTTCTGGACACACTTCCCTTCTCCCAAAACATTTAGCAGGAAAAGAGAAGGTTAAATAAATTAACCTCTAGAAGAAAACCAGACCCCTTGGCATTGTCACAGGTGCACAAATAAAAATCCTCAATAAAATAAAAAGTACAACGTGCATTTGCTGTGCTTGTTACTGTAGAGGGAAAATGTTTCATTATAATGCGAAGAGTTAACACTATTACTGAGCGTTCCAGAATTTTCTAATCTACACAAGGGAACATTTCCAAGGACACAGAAGCCCTCTGCAGAAATTAACACTGCCTAGATGAACAATTTGCTAGAACAACATCCTGTGACAAGACAAAGCGGGAAAAATAAAAATAAAAGAGGGACCAAATTAAGACCTTGCACCAACTGAACACAGGACCAAAATCCAGCAGACTGCTAAATCATACACTATAAAATACCTGATAAATATGAAATGGGCTATAATGAAAGTCAATTAGTATTAGCAGCGGTAAAACAACAACATTTATCAGCTCTGAAAGGGACCTCTGTGAGCTGTGAAAGGTCACCATATCCTTAAGTTGTACGAGAAGTGTGCACTATACTTAAAATGAAAATTGGAGAGCCCTTTTTGGGGTCTGAAGGTGTACATTTTTCTCACACTATCAGGAAACTTGCAGAGGGAAGCACCAACATTTTTATCCAACATTATAGATATAGGAATTCTTGACATCGAAGAAAATTTCTAGGGGCAGATGATAAGCCAAGCCTTACAACACCAAGTTTCCTAACCCTTCGGTCAAAAAGACAGTGTTAATAGATCCAGCAGCAGTCAAGGAAGAAAAAAAAAAAAAAAATCAGGGTAAGGGTGGGATTTTTTTCCTACTTCCATGAATTACTTGTAGCCAGAACTCTTTTATATGAATTGACCAATAATGGCATCTTGCAGATGCTGAACACTATTGCAGACTATTGATCCAATTCACAATCAGCTGAAAGCAATGGAAACAGTCTTGAATTATGAATTTTAAAATGCCTGCAAAGTGTCTCTTAATTCTTTCTTCCTTCATTCATCTAGAGTTTTATCAAACCTTTTATCCTCACATAGAATCAAACATAGAACTCACTGTATAGCAATGCATGGTGAAAGCATAAAAGACAAGGGCAGTTCAAACCATCTGTGCTTACACCATCTACACGGCACAGCAACTAACTTCAGGTTTTAGAGCAAGGCCTCTGAGCTGCACTGCTGAAGAACAGTCATTTCAGAGTACTCGGAATCTGGGCATAGCTGATGGTCAATGACAAAAGCTCACTTCACCACGTCAGCAGCACCACTACCCACCGTCCAAAAATTAAACTGCAGTTGGCTCACCATTGTCAGTTCAGGTACACACAGACGTTAATGACAGGAGTCTAGCACAACTGTTAAGTTCAAATGTATCATTGTAGCTAATTACTGCAAATGCCTCTAGGAAGTATTTACTCTTACACAGCTTCAGCAATAGATTATTCAAAGTCTATTCCAAAAAACACAGGAAAATCGATTCTCACTACCAAGGTGCACTGACTTATCACAAGTATACAAAGGGAAGGAAGTTGTTATACAGTCTAGTTCTTTAAAACAGAGCAAGAAGCTCAGTTGCAATGCTAGTGAGATGTGATCATCACTTTTATCAGATGATTTTCCACAACACAGAATCATCTAGGTTGGAAAAGACCCATGGGATCATAGTGTCCAACCTTTCACCCTACTCTGCAAGTTCACCCCTAGACCTTGTCCCCCAACACTACATCTAAGCAGCACATCCAGGGATGGCGACTCAACCCCCTCCCTGGGCAGCCTATTCCAGTATCCCACCACTCTTTCTGTGAAGAATTTTTACTCATTTTTACTTTAACAGTAAAATCTCGACAATAAATTTGTTCACAATGATGCCGCTGCGCTTCATAGAATTTGCACGTGCAATTCCCTCTCTCCTGTATAAGCCACCTTCCTCAGCTAACGTGGCAAGAGAAGCCATCTACTTGCTCCAGAAATACCTTTCCAGGAAAAAAAAAAAAACAACTAACAAAACAAGAGCAGTAGAAATACTATCAAGCTACAACTGCATCTGGAAAATATCATTAAAGGCCTTCAGAAAAATCAGTCTGGTGTATAAAACCAAACATTATCGACAGTGAAGAACAATAAAGATTGAACCACAGCATATTTTAGAGAAATGAATTTTAGATCAACAGCTTCTTTTCTATAAGAATCATCTTGTCTGATCTGGAACAAGAACAGATGAGATCCACTCCCACTTCCAGCTTGATGCAAATTATGACCTTACCAAAATGGTATGCAAATTCTACATTCATTACTGGCCAAAGTGGAAATAAGATCAAAAAAAATAAAGATCCAAAAGATCTTAAAACCATTCTGAAATAAAACTGGACAGGGTTAAGTAGTTAAAGGTAGGGAAATCTAATACATTTGTCAAGTGCTGAGTTTTACTAAATTCCTCAAAACTGAGGAGATGGAAAATATTTATAACCATGTTAAGCCACTGCTGCAGCTATTGCTGCTGAGCTATATCGTTTTACCTATGAAAAGCCCACAGTTTATCTAATAGGAGTAATTGAAAGCTAACTGGATCAGTTACTAACTCAAATTAGTTCTCTAGCATCCACTATGAAAATACAATTCAGATTTGCTACAGAAAAAAAAAAGGAAAGGAGAATAAACGTTCATTATTATATTTGGAAAGTCATTAGTAATTAAAATTAATTACCTTTTTTTCCCCCCCCTTTAAACTATGTGCTTCATGTATATTTTGATTCATATCTTGATGCCAAGAATGAGTTCTATTTCTGTTCTTTGAAAACCTATGGCAGATGTCTATTTCTGCTTCTGTGTTACAGAACAAAGCTCTTTTAAGCAGAAGTAAAATTGCCAATTCCATACAGAAGATGGTAAAAATATTGGGTTGCTGAATCTACTTGAACGGTGGTATATGTAATAGGAATACTGAAACTCATAATCCTGATGGTAGTGAGAAAGACACCTGGAACACTATGCAGCATCAGTACTGCGTTTATTCATACCTGGAATACGGCTGGCACTGAAGAAAAGGCCACAAGTCAAATTCTCTGAGATACATGATGTGAATTCACCTAGCTGAGACACGGCATATTCAAACCAACTATCATCGTACTTATAGCAAAAGAACTATCAGGGCTGAAATGAAAAACCCACGATGCCAATAAAATGCAATTCATGCAAGCAGAGAAGCTATCAGGCTGTTTCAGCTTCTGAATCCTCTTTTTCTAAAAATAAAATAAAAAATTTTTTGAAGTTAACTTTATTTATGCAACTTGATGTTAAAAGACATCAACTGAAGATACAGAAATTGCACTTGTGCAACTACAGTGAATAAAAATATCTTGGGCACGAAACAGATGCCTGAGCATTGAATGAACTGCTAACTGAGCAGATGTTATTCTTATAGGTAGGACAAAACCAGGAAAATATACAGAGAAATAGTTTCAAATAGATTGTCTTCTAATGGTTCTATCTATTTACTCATTTAGCTGGCATCCCCAAAATTATTCCAAGCACTGAGAAGGTTCCAGGTAAGCTTGGTGGTTCAGGAGCAGCACTGCTGTAGATATGGATGACAGACCAGGAGCCCAGCCCAGTTATTCCTTTCCAAACCACCGAACACAACCGTCATGCTTCCCCGGTTCACAGTAGACTTGGTGCATTAAATCAAAGCATCTATAGCTGCCCAACTCCTGCACACAGCCACAAGCTCTGTGCTTAAGCCTGAGCGTATTGATTTTCTCATTCTATTAGGGCTAATTATGGCAAATATTTTGGCTTATGTGTTACACAAGCTTAGTATTCAACCCATCAAGTTTAACTTCTGTCCTTTTCTCCTGACACTGCCCGTAGTTCATGACTTCAGTAAGGCAATGCAAACCCAGAGCATCATATTCTACACTCTTCTTCATCTCACTTCTTCATGAGGTCTAAAGGGACTATGAATGACCATTATTCTACCCACCCCACAATTAATGACTGCATCCCAATCACCTTCTGCACTGAAACATCCCTACAGCAACTTTTGATTCCCCTAGGCTTGACACCATTGTCTTTAGAAAATAAGTAAGTGCTTCTAGAGTAAGGGAAACAATCTCCATCAGTTACTTTCCCACGTGACATTATTTGTTAATATGCTGGGAGAACCAAAACAAAACAACAAAACAAACAAAAACAGGAAGAAAAAAAAAGTGAGAAGAAAACAGTGAGGGGCAGTAACTGAAAAACAGATGGATTATTCAAGTACCTTGAGATTTACAGGATGAAAAAGAATTTGGTACAATGAAAAAGGAAGATGCTTTGGACAGAGAGAAAACACACTTCATATACATATAAATTTACACATACTGTTTATAGACAAAGAAATACTATCAGTTTCCTTCACCTTTAAGAGATGTCCTAGAGGAGTTGCAAGCAGCCCTTTTAGTATGCTCTATACAAGCCAGATCCCCTCAAGATTTTCTATAACATCAACCCAGTACCTTTCCACTGCTTTCAGGAGGCAATAGTCGGACAAGTTTTAACATTAGACTCCTATTGCAGTTATGTAAATTAAGTCAATTTGTCCTTCCTTCAATTAAACCTGTTAATTTCCCAGGGGACTCAGCACCATTTTCTTCAGTTGCCACATACGCCATCTTCACACAGAATGCTGAAGCCTTAAAGAAGAATTAATTAAGAACCTGGTTGTACAGACTCTACCTATGTCGGTAAACCTCCCCTAACTCAACTCACGGAAATTCAAAGGCATTCTCGCATGTGAGAGTTTCCTGGATCCCGACAGGCAAGAACACAACCTTGGTGTTCCGTAACGACGACAAATGCCAGAAAACAACTCTTGCAATCAGCAGAAGGACTTTTCCTTCTGTTTAATAAAATTCGGTTATATTTGCCTGAAAACTGTATTACAATAGAAGTACATGCATATAGTCAAGGACAAGTTTTTTATTAGACTGCTAGGTCTGTAGGAAAGCTAAGCCACGTATTTCAGTTTGCCACGACTGAGATTCATTCATTGATTTGATTTTGATATTTAGCAGTTTGCCTAACTCCTTGAACAGAAACCATGCACCTGTTAAAATCTTTAAAACAGAAAAACAAAGAAAATTTGCATGAATTTTAACAAATTAGATGTATTTAAAGCACAGACCATTAGGACTGAATCTTAAAAAACATAAGAATTGCCGTAGAGTTCGGGTGATAGTTGCTGTCCTGATTAACAACCACTACGAAATACTTCAAAGGGAGATCACAGCAACCCACCCTGTCTGGGAAATCACAGGAAACTGTCCATCCGTTTATCTGAGCCACACCAGCTGATTATTAGCTCATGCCTGGAAGAATTTAACCGTCTCATTCCCATTGCTTCTTTTCAAGCATCATTTTTAGCACAAGCTTAGCCTTTATTCAGATACTTTTTGTTTCTATTATAAAGGCAAACAACTTGTTTCTCCCAAGTTATTCAAATCCTTCCACTTAGAGAAATCACTTGCGCTGCCCTTCCTTCCAAGTCATATCTATTTCTGCCTTCTCCATTTTCTAAGTAGCTACCTGAACTTGATCTCAGGGGATTAAGTGAATTCATGGAAGGGAACAGCATTCTAAACCAGCTTCTGTCATCTTGAGACATTATCTGCACATCTTTAAATTACTTGTATCTTGAGCACTCGGGCTTAGAGCGGATTAGCCAGTGTGCCACCACCAGAACATATGGGTCTTCCTCTCCAATAATCAGAGGTTATTTAGAACATGTGTGGTTAGCTGAAATTGGTCCTTCTGTGCTTCAGCATTACTACGTCCGGTACAGTACAAAGGATTACATGAGGGCAACCCAGACTGAAAAAGAGGCTTGTTGTAAAGAAAAGGAATCGTAACATCTTACTCTTTTTACAGCTACTGTTCCTGAAGATACCCCAAAATCTTCCTGAACTGACAAGACAGTTGCTGTTGTAATTCAGCCGTGAAGTATAACAAAGTTCCCAAGATAATTAACATTCAGCGACCTTACCTCAATGTAACAACCCTATTTGCACAGGCAAATTGAATCCTGTTCTCACCTTATTCAAGAGCACCTTGTTCACAAACACCTTTGCCACAAAAGTCTTAAAAACACTGCTCACTGATCTATTGCACAGGCTTCCACTGGGAAAGAACATTACAAAACTAATCTGTGAACTGGTAGCCTAAATATTTGCCAAAGATACACTCTAAACAGTTGGTCTTTTTATTATTATTTATTGTAATTAAGAAGGCTTTTTTCTTTGCCTTTCTTCGCTTCCTTTTAAAGAGCTTTACACTCAGCATTCTTAAAGTCTTCATACAGATTCACAAATGAACCTTTTAAAAACACAGGATTATCTGAACACATAGAGGAGAAATCCAAGTAAGAAGGTGGTAAGTTTTGCCCAGCGTGACTCGGCAAGGCAGTGAGAATTCCAAGCAAGAAGCCCTGATATTCCCCATTCCCAATCATCATGTGTCACTTTCAGACTTTTTAATGGAGTTCATAGCTTCGCCCCCCCCCAGGTTTACAGCAGAATAAAACTACAGTATAGTTGTTACACTTAATACAACCTGTATAACTGTAAAATGAACCAAGGGAAACTTACAAACTAATATAGGGCAGTGATATGCACTGCTCAACTCAGGTTACATATGGGACATAGAAATCAGCTTTAGAATGCAGGGGTGCTTCTTTGTAAGAGAACACGCTCAGCCGCCAGAAGAAATTGAAGATCTTGAGATCTCATCAACCAAACATTACTTTTCTCAATGTTTATCTTGATGTGCATGTCCACTGTTACAAAGCTGTTGGAAAATGGCAATGATTCTATTGCAGTTTAAGATAATTTTCCTAATAATGCAACTATAATTTATGCTTTCTGTAGCTCACATTGATGAGTGACAACTTGCTCTCCACAGGATGTACATTTCAGTGTTGATGTTTTTCCTGTAAAATATAAATTGATAAAACCATAGAGAAATAAAAAAGTTGAACGAATCAATTTTTTTTATTAAAAACAGGATAACAATTAAAGACAACAGATTATGCTCTTTGATGTCAAATGCACACACAAAACCGCTTTTACCTTCAGAGTTTGACCTAAACACCATTACGAAACTTAATATGAAATAAGCCCTACTCTTGCCTAGGACCATGCTTTCAGCTGACATGAATTCACTTGAAATACAGATGCTTTCATCTGGAGATCACTGCACCACAGTCAGACACCTCCAGGTAAGTTGCTGAGCTCAGTTCACATGTATCAACCAAAAGTTGGTTTTAGTTGTTTTTTTGGGGGGGATTTAAAAAACAACCAACCAACCACGCAAAACAACACTATCCAAAGCATTCCCTCTAACATGGCAGTCAAAAGAACAGGTAACTTCTCATTGTACATGAAAAATCGGATTTGGCACTGTACAAAACAGACTATATTTAGATGAGGCAGCAACCACCAGGAATATTGGTTTTAGTTATTCAGCTCAGAAAGGACGCTGAAGAAAAGAAATAAATATTCACTACATGCACAGGGAAAAAAAGAGTTGAATAACTCAGATTTAAAAAAAGAAAAAAAAATGCAACAGGGAAATTCAATTAAATTGAAACACAGAAAGTAAAATCTTATATAAATACATTTTCCCTTCAATTAATCTGTGGGATTCAGTGGAACTCAAATGTATCATGGACAAAAAGAATTACTAGGAATAAAGGAGGGGCTTGATAATTAACAAGAACATAGTGAGCTACCAAAGTAAGTATTAAAAAAAAAAAAAAAGAAAAAAGAAAAAAAAAATCAACCTGTGTTTAGGGTGAAGTGGACACTATTTTCAGCCGACTCACAGCTGCCTATTAAAATGGAATTTCTTGCATCATCTTCCAAAAATTCTGGTCTCGTGATGCCATGATCAAGCTGAAATCCTGCTAAATGCCACTTTTGAAATTACTGACCTCAAGCGAGGAACTCTCAGAAGGGAAATATGCAGAAGATTCAACGTCAGGCCCACACCCCCAAAAGAGTAGAACATTCTGTAATACCAAATCAAGTCATGTAACTCCAGTATTTAAAGCAATATCCTTATTTATTTGTTTTCCTGTCCATATTCTGCAGTTTCTTATCTTGTATTCAAGATAAGGCATTCTCCTAGTTCATTTGGAACCCGTTCAACTAACAAGGATTTCCAGAGCTACATATATAAAAATAACATCGAGCTATTTCAAAGCAAAGTAAAATAAAGCTAGTTTTTAAAAAAGATATCATTGCAAAGTAATTCTCTCAGATCAAAGAACATAAACTGCAATGCAAACATGGGGAAAAGAGCTGAAGCATATTAGTAGAGTGCATCTTCTACTATTATTCAGTTACTTTACTCCTGATGTCTCCACAGTATTTAATCACCAAAAAAAAAATATGAAACCCAATACTTAAAACTTCCACATATGATAGAATTTTTTCAGAACCAAAAAATCTGCACTGTATGATGCCCTGACAAATAAGTAAAAAGAACTAAATTGGAAAGATTTAAAGGGAAAAATTTAACACATTGAAAGAGACCAAGATTCACAAAGCTTAGTGCATGGCTGACAAACCAAATGATAACCACTTATATAGTTGAGTCAGTTTGTGTTATTACATAATTCCAGTCTTATTATATAGAAATTTAGAATGAGTTTGTTTAGACCCCACAGCAAAAAAATGTGCAGCACAATTCATTATTGACTGCTTTGTCAAGTCCTGAATTCTAGTTCCCTCGCTCACATATTTCCACACGATATGCTTCAAGGCATGATTCTAATTTGAAAAACTTATATTTCTGGTGGGAAATATATTTCTACTACACTTGGAGAAAACAGATGTTATAATAGCTACAATAAATTGGGTGGAGAAACTTCTTCACATGCATCTGTTCTGTGATAATGCTCCCCATATTTCACACCTCGCATCTCCCTACTGCAGAACATCATCAGTTCCACTGTGACCGTGGAGACCAAAGTTCATGAGATAACTGAACAACGCTTCACATAACAATGACAAAAACTCACGGAAAACAAATAATATCTTTCAGTCTTGTGGGACACAGAATTGGTAGTTGAAGAAAAAATCCTCAGCAGTGACTAAGAAATGTAGAGTATACTAATTTGTGACTAAAGGAGCTGGAAACAACGCGGCTTGGCAGTAATACTAACCATCTTACCTAACAATAATATTGCCAACCTAGAACGCCTGCTTGCACTGCACACAACTTCATCAGCTTCCAGCTACATTCTAGACTTGATGTAAAACACATAAGTGCAATAACAACAAAAATTATTTCAATATCCAGCAAAGGGGGGGGTGGGGTGGGGCAGGAAGAGAACAAGAGTGATAGGCAAACAAAATCTAGTGAAGAAGAAAGAAAAACACCCACCCCACCACACAAAGGGGTGTGCGTATATACAGAATGACAAAGAGAGTCATTAGAATGCTTTAGGCTGGAAAGGACCTGAAGTGGTTCTCTGGTCCAACCCCTGCTGAGGCCAAGGTTAATGCTAGGCCAAGGTGTCTGGGGTCTCAGTCATGAAAGCCTCAAATCTCCAAGAATGGAGATTTCCACATCTTCTAAGTGCCACTTCCAGTGTTTGACCACTGTCATGGTGAGCAATTTTTTTCTTTTCCTCGGGTTTAACTGAAACTTCTCCTACTATAACATGTGTGTCACCTCTCATCCTCTCACTGACCATGCCTGAGAAACACGACCACCCATTCGGTAGCTGGGAAAGGTACTTTGCTCCCCTTAGGCTCTCCTTCTCCAAGAAAAGCCAACGGAGCTCTCCCAGCCTCTTCTCACACCTGCATCATTGCAAACATTTACATTCTGCACCCTGAAAGCACCGCAAGAGGAGGCAGAGCCAGTCGGCAGGAAATGACATGGTGCCTCAGAACTCAAGCTACACTACATACAAACAGAACAGGAACACTCCCGGAGCACCTGCTAACCATACAATTAACTCTTACTGCAGAGAAGAGCAAAGGGCAGTCACATAAAACACCTGCATCACAACAACAACATAATCAAAGTACATACCCTTCAGTAATGAGTATAGAAAGAAGAAAAAAAACAACATACCACAACAAAACAACAAACATTTAAAACATGCTAGAGGATTTATTATGAATTCAAGGATTATTTCAAGACCTTTCAGAAGGGATGTTAGAAAACAGAAAAGCCTGTGAAGAAGTAAATCAGGATACTGACATGAAGGTGATATAGCTGTTAAAGGTTGTCCTTAGCACACAGTGCTGTGTCCAGTGTAACATTAAATAAACTGGCCAATGGAGTTTTGTACCACTTACTCTGAAGTATTAGACCACTGAGTCATGACACAATAACCCTTCTTTGTGCAGCAGTTTGCTAGCCCCGCATTTCTGCATTCAGTGTTAAACAGCGTGTTAGCAGAAACGTATTGAGAACGGATTCAAAGGCAAAGAAACAAAAACCCAACACAGGACAAAACTAAAACAAAATAAACAACAATAACAATAATAATAATTTAATAAAAGAAACCAGCAAACCCAAAACACAGAAAACCCCAAACAAAAAAAAATAAAAATCAACCAGAAGTAGGAGGCACAAAGTGAAAAAACTGCAATCACTGCAGTATAGGCTACCAACATTCAAATACCATGTACAAGGACAAGAATAAACACATCTAATATTCAAAAGTACAAAAAAGGAAAAGAATTAAGGAAAATGGAGACAAACTCAGAAGGGGGGGGGGCTTTACACAAAACAAATCATTCTAAAAACCAAAACTTTCAAGTTCATGTACTCTGCATCTGCATTAGTTATTATAATATCACTTTCTTGGGTTTTTTAAGCTCACATCACACCCTTCTCAAATCCCATTTTAAATTATCTGTCCACGGTTTTATGAAAAGTCCATTACAGCGAACACAACAAATCCCCCCCAAGAACACAGAACTCCTTGCTACTAAAATGATCTTTTCTATACCAACCAGAAAATGCAAGCAGTAGCTACCCCCTTACTCCTAGAAGTTGAGCTTATCATCACTAATCAGACTCTACAGAAGACAATGGCTGCCAAGTCAGAATGATGGTTCAATGCTTGGACACCACTCGTTTTCCAGTTGTGCTCATTGAGACAATCTATAAAGTAACTAAAAGCATATCAAAAAGCACCAAAGTAAAGGAATGAAGGAAAATTATCAACTAGGAGAGAAGAAAAAAACCACAACAAAACCACAAACAAGAACAAAGCAACTAAACCCAATTAAGCATGCATGAAGGCATTTCAAAACACATTAATAAATTAATGTTAATTCATTTGGTAGTCTTTTTAATGCAACTAGCCCTAGCATGGAGACCAATAAACATCATGCAATGTAATGAAATTAGCCAAGTTAAGGTTCTGTATTTTTAAAACAAATGACAAAGTCAATACTAACATTTTTCATTTCCTATTCAGCTATTATTTCATGCCTTGTGTAGCTACAATTATTTCATAAGGCACAAACAGAAATCAATTTTTACATAGAACTTTCCTAATCACAAAAACCAATCTTATGCATTATTAGAAACAACAGAATAGTCATTAGAAATAAAGTGTAAAGATTGCTTTTCAAAGTAAAATCCAAGTAAAAAATTAGGGAAGATGGAGCTTAGGGAACATACATGTCAACTTACTTCATAAAATTCTCTCAATGTAAAGCTGAAAACGGGCCAACTTCCAATTCCTGCAGAAAGGTAGCTGAAATCCCTATAAATGCTGTCCCGTTTCCTTGGGAATACATGTGAGTTCTCTGCTCAGACTAAAGTTTAAGATACTTTAACACATTAATGCTTTTTCTTCTTTACAGAGACTAGAAGCATGGTAAAGAAAAGCGGGAAAAATTTCACGACCATGAAAAGAAATGAAGTAGACTTAAAGCAGTGTCCCACAAGGCGAAACCAAACAATCCATAAAAAAACCCATCACTCTGCAAAACAAAGCATATTCCAACTGTAAGGATTGCAAGATCTATACACATGTATAATTCATGGATAAATACACTAAAAGGACCTGTAATTTCTGCTGTTAGATAAATAACGAGTTTACTAAAGCAATTATAACATAAGATCATGGAATTGGCATAAGTCCAAGTTAAATACATCACATGGTGACAGGAAAGCTCTGGACTTTTACCGGTATCTCACGCGTACGTAATGTCAGTTCCATACATTTTGCACGCCAGTACCAACATCAAGTGCACCAAAACAAGTGACAGTAAAAACTTCAGGGACAAAGTTTGCGTGCAATCCCCAGACAGCAATCCATCTACATCATCAGTCTCACTGTGCCCAGTAGACTTGTAGGGACATTCAGAACACTTTTTCCTCATTCTACCTCTCAACATATCTGAGAAGTGCCAAAATGTTGCCTTCACGACAAGAAATAGAAGTAATTCTACATTTTTAGAGAAGTAGGATTCCAAAAAAACTCCAGCTCCATCACAAACTCCAAAAATGCCAATTTACCTTCCATGATCTGGGTATTTAAGGACAGTAACTCCTGTCCCCCCCCCCTTAGCATTCCTCTTTGCAAGTCCAACTGTTTAGTAACAACCTCAGCAGTAAAATGAAAATCCCCTGTCTAGATATATCCAAATGATCCCTGACTTAACTCATGGTTACCTCAGAACCCTTAATGAACATGAGAAAAAACCCAACCTTATGGCTACTTACAAATCTTTGTTGTTATTTATTAACATTCAGTTAGAAAACATGAATGTTTTTACCTTTCTTCCTAGAAGTTTAAGCTGTTAGGCGTCTGTTGAGCTATTAGACAACTGAACTACAGAGCAGCACAAGAAATAATGCGTTTGTACAATACTTAAGTGTACCTCCCATTTCAATGAAATGGGCAAAACCTCAACGATGGATCTCTTAAAAAAACCCAACAAACCTGCTCGCTCTCTGGTTGAAGCTACATTTCAAATCCTTATTAACTTCTCATGGCTACCTGGTACCCACACTTCAACTGATACCATGAGAGATACACGTGGCATCCATTTGTTCATCAGTTTTCCTTGCAAGGGTCATGACTGTTTTTATAAAAAGAAACAAGTACCACCAGGCATGGAACCTCCTCTTATTAGTTAATAAAGCAAATAACCGCTATGAAAATATTGCCTAGCTCTTATTAGAAAAACAATTAAATCCAGTTCCCCAGGCACAACCCTTCCCAGAAGATATGATGCCAGCAAGTGTTACAATTTACTAAGTCTTTAAAAGGGTCATTAATCTTTCAGCTGTGGACCTCAGACTCTTAACCCTAACAGCAACCAGCAGAGCAAATGTGCAGCGCTCTCTGCCATTGTGGTGATAGAAACATAGTAAACTGTTAGGGGGACAAGAGCTAAACCTGGCCCAAATAAGTCCATTTAAACCACTTTCACCTCTCTGATTTTACCATCTCCTTAGTGTAAATATTTGCATTGTTATGCTGAATCAGCTGAGACGTTTCAAGCCAAGCACAGAACCCTGTGCATGGTGCTCCTACTTCACAGAGACTTTGATACCTACACATTAGGTCTTCGGTAAATGTATTATCCCTTTCACACATTCAACGGTATAGTTCAGATACAGGATCAAGGAACATGAAAAAAATACAGCAGAACAAAACATAAAAAGCAGACTGAATTTACTTGAATTCATTTGCTTCCACGTTAAATCCAGATAAAGAAATGGTAACCCATCCACACAGCCTTTTGTGCTGTGCTGTCACAGAAAGTAACTCATCACACACATATACAAACAAACCTTTTGGATCCTGTGCCTGCTTTTCTTTATCTGAAGATGGAAAATTAAGTTCTTGTGAATACAATAAAAAAAGATTTTAATCCTTAACACTAGAAACCTTCCCCAAACCCCCCAATAATCACGTGGCAATAATTGTATTACATGAGATCCCAACAAGCCCAAGCACACTAGGGAGGCAGTGTCTGCTGCCTCCCTATTTTAGATCATTATCTCTATTCGGAGCATTCTGACCTTTAATTCGCAACCCACCCAAGCAGCGCCCGAGACGTGGAAAGAAAGCTCTCCTGACCTATGCGAGCGACCACTCGAAGCACGATTTAATGATTAGCGTTCAATGCCGTACAACAGGCGCTGCCAAGCGTCGGCCTTGCCCCCTTAGATTAAGTCCACGCTAAATGAAATACATTGTGCGGACGGCACGGGGGAGGGCGGCCGCAGAGGCCAGTTCGGTCCCCACCCGCCCGCCCATCCACCCGCTTCTCCGGGCCCCTCAGGCGCCGTCGGTCCGTTGAGCGCCCAGGAGGATCGACTCCCGCCACCTCCTGCCCGGGAGCCAGCCCTCGGCACGGCTCCC
>JANHFX010021203.1:74328-104832 GCA_027560015.1 Chloroceryle amazona | reverse complement strand
ATACTATTTTATAAAATGCATATATTTTTTTTTTTAAATACAGACACAAATGGTAGTGGAAAATCCAGAGACAGTTTATACTGTGGAGGGAATACAAAATAGATCAAGTTCATGTTGCAGTTCACTGGGTCAGAATGGAGGGAGTAATGTCATTAATATCAATAATCACAGAATCACAGAGTCTTCTAGATTTGAAAAGACCTTTGAGATCATCGAGTCCAATCATTAGCCTAACCCTGACAAGTCCCTAAACCATATGCTAAGAACCATGTCTACATGACTCTTAAATACCTCCAGGGGTGGGGACTCCACCACTGCCCTGGGCAAGCCATTCCAACTGGAATTATCAGTTCCAATGCTTGATAACCAGTTCAGTAAAGAAATTCTTCCTAATATCCAATCTAAACTTCCCTTGGTGCAGCTTGAGGCCATTTCCTCTTGTCCTATTGCCCTCATTTTTGTTTCCCAGAAGTTATGTCTTGCTTTCTGAATATTTTTATGTATTCCTTAGAAATGGAAAAATACAAAGGATACTCTTATTTGCATATGTCTGTGTACAGCAGAGACCTAATGTAAAAAAGATTCATCACAGGATCAATGAAACAAGCACATGTGTGAACTGAAAACTTGGCTCTGTAGGCACAGCTTCCAAATAAGTTATGACCTGTTCATCCTTTGTTTGCATTACCATCTGCTGCTATATAGGAATGAAACTTCTTTTATTAACATTATATCACCTTGGCTCAATGAGATTTGCCATGGCCTCCATTAAGCCATGCTGTTTCAGCTTGTCTGCAAGTAGGGGATGTTCTCTCATGAAAATGGGAATGAAAGCAAGCCCCCAGAAGAAGAGACTATGATGCTTTCAGTTTTGGGGATGAACAACAGATGGTTCCAAATAACCTGAACAGGAAAACTGGGCCTATCACCAAAGAGTAGGGCAGTAGTGACTTCTAGACCTAGTTCTAAATAAAGGTTTAGTGTAAACAACTACAAAGGCAAAGACTGATCAGATGCTGTAAAATGCATGCCAAATATTCTTACTGGTGTTGTACCAAAAAGATTGCATTTGAAATAACAGGACAATGTTAGTGGTTATGCTCCCACTCCCTGCTGTTTCCTACCCTGTGCTCAGAACGACACACAGATTTTGTCTAAGACACATCACCTCAACTATTAGGAGATTATAACATATAATACAAATTTCAGGAGACCATCTTTGCTGTTCCAGAGATGTGTGAGACCTATAGATGCCTTGACAGCCAGACTGGGCATTGTGTTTGCAAGTAATTTGGCAAGGCATATGAGAAATGCAGTCCGAGGTGGAGTAACAGTGAAAATATAAGAATGATACAAGTGTGTCCATAGCCCTGAGCAACTGGTTCTAGATTGCCCTGCCTGAGGAGGAGGATTGGAGCAGATGACTTCCTGAAGTGCCTTCCAACCTCAACAATTCTGTGATTCTGTGATGAGTGGTTACAGAGAAGGGGGGGGTGTCCCATCTTAGGCATTGACACCAATCATTCCTACTTTTTTTTTTTTTTTTTGGAGTGGAGCAACAATCTTGCTCAGACAATTTTTGGATGAACAGTTCTTTTTGCTCAAAGTGTCATGCTTTTTTCTTTCTAATTTGGAAATTATTTTTCATTGTTTTTATGTCATTTTGAGACTTCAGTGTCTCGCTCCCCAGGTCTGTCAAAAGTAACCTATTTTGAGGGATCACTATCTATTGTCATGTTGCCTGGAGCTAATCTAATCTCGTTCATGGTACAAATATTTTTTTGTGAAGACTGCTTTTCCTTTCCTCTGACAGTGCAAGTGTAATGCTGAATAGCCAACTCAGAGATCTTTTAATTCACTAACATTCAGTGAGTTTCCCAGATGAAAGAGGGTCAAAATGTTCATTAACTTTGGTAAGATTTAAGTTTCTTCCAGGAAAAAAAAAAGTCCAAGTGTTTTTTCCATCTTGTTGAGGGGACTTATTGCATATTGGGGGTTATATGTGGGTGAAATAATCTCTCATTGCAGTAATAAATCATTATAAGATTAGACTACCAGAGCTGAGAAGAGAGGGTGCAGTTTGAATCAGTGTAACAAGCTGTTAAATTCACAGCCATCTCCCACACTGGCTGTTAAAGACCTGCTGTCTCAAAGTGCCACTTACCACCTCCTGGCTGCTCTTCCTCCTCATCTTCCATCCTGTATGCCCCTTGGTGTAATGTCTGAGAGGACCCATCCATCCCTGCTGTGCTTCTCACCTTATAACTTGGTTTCTCAGCACCACTGCTTAGGCTTTTCTAAGTGGGTCCTTGATGGTGGCCAATAGTGAACATGCATGGGGCAAACCGTCAAAATGAAGGTTAGCAATTTATATATGATGAAATTCCAATCTCTTTACATATTTGATTTTTAAAGTGATGACTCAATACAGCAGTTAGCCCAGTATACACTTGTGCACACAAGTATAAATGTAAGGAACTCTTTTGAGCCATGCTAAGCACATGACCTGTGATCAGCTATTTTTCACAAATGTATTTAATATCCTATCTATAATATAGCATATCCAAATAATTTTTCATTTGTTATATGTAATAAATAATTTTTCTACTATCTAAATTAGATGTTATTGAGGGTTTCCTTTCTTGTTGTTACAGCTGGACTGGTTTTTATGGAATATTTTGTCAGTCATAATGTATGGGTAATATTAAAATATTCAGATGTGAGCACAGGGTAAGCAGAAAATAGTGCCTATCCAATTGTGTCCAGTTTGTCACAGAGACACAACATCCAGGGAAGCTTGTCTGACAAATTGCACAGCAGGAAATGGATGGACAACATGTGTGAATAGTAAATGGTGGAGTGACTTGCCACCTCCAGGTGGAAGTGAGCAGAGGGTTAACATGAGCAGGAACTAAGGAAATGTGGGAAGATAGAATGGGATTTAATGTTTAGCTTTTACTCCCCTGCCAGTTGCCCTATGATGATATATGCCCTTTCACCCTCCTCAGAAGTTATGTTCCATCTGTATACTTTTAGAGTGTCAAAACAGTTATAACTTACACCTATTTTCTGACCATTGGATCCCAGAGTTATAACTTTTGTTCCTATTCAGTTGCAGCTGAACCCAAGAGGGATCTTTTTTTTCTGTCATTTGTTAACCTTGAGGTTGTGTTGATCTGACATCCTGACTTTCACACACAGTCAGAAACCTGGGAATAATTGTTAGTTTTCTTTGTGACAATTTGTGATTAGAAAAAAAATAAGATGTTATCAAAATGTACTGACTTTGCCACAGCCCAGGCAAAATAGACATCATTGACAATGTAGACAAAATTAACAACCTTGGGCACGCTGGTGTAAGGATTAGTTAATTTATCTATGCATTAGCTCAGAACTACATAATACACAGTGATCTTTTCTCTGATCTATTCTTTCAAATAAAGATTTATTTATCACTGATGAAAAAGAGCACAACCAAAAATCTAGTAGATATGTCTTTTTAACATAGGCATTTGTAGTGACTTTGTAATACAGTGTGACAATGAAGAAATCACAGGGGCCTTACTTATCACATTTAAAATATCAAACTGCAAGTGATTTTTTCTTCACTGCCTCCTCCCAGATGTTTGATTGCGATGCTTCCCTCTTTTGGCACACATTACTACTGACAGCACAAAGCAGGTTCAAACCTGTTACTTATAATCCTAGAAGCTGTGTCCAGCTGGACTTTCAACTTTAAAATTTATGGAAGAAAATTCAGCTGAGATTCATTCTACCACTGTTAGTAGAATTTAAAAGCACATATATGCAGTGTATCTTTTGTTGTGCTTTGTGCTACAGCTGAACAACTGGAGTGAAAACTTTGCATTTGGGAGAGTAAAGGATACAGTACATTATACTGTCAAAACCAGAAGAAATGTTAGATTTTGAGGAATCACTTTGTCAACTATTTTTTAAATTACAATCATGATAATACCCAGACTTAGATGCTCATAATTCTGTTTGCTTCCAAAACTCAGTCTTTATTCTGGTTACTTACTCCTACTCTAGCATTGGCCAGGATCAAACAAGCATAAGAAAAGCAGGGTATTGCCTTTCCACTTACTCTGTATCACCATCTGAATGGCTTGCAGAATTTACTTAGTACTGGAACAGCTGCAGTGTAGCACTTGTTTTGACTTGTTGAGCAAGTGCATTGGACTTGGAAGAAGAGTAAATTGAATGAATAACATATTTACCAATGAAATTTTCAACAAAACATTGGCTATTGAATGGAGACATGCAATTTCATTGAAACATCTATTTTATCCCATATTTTAGTATGAAGTAGCAAGAAGGCATCATAGTTAATCTCATGATGTACAGAACACCTGGGAGATTGCACAGCTATGCCTGTATGTTCAAGGTGGTTTTTTAGGTTTGTGCTTATAAAAACTACTGGCAGACACTGTTATATGGCTTTAATTACTAACTGAACTCTGATTTTTAAAATCATTCAGAAAAAAAATCCTTTTACATATTCACTTATATTCTACTATGCTTTTGTAACTTCTGTTATTTGCCCAGTTGCTGCCTACCACTTACTAAAGTTGAGTACATTACATGGCATCTATGCTTTGAGGGGATTAGAAAGTAGAAATTACATAATTTCACGGCCCACCTTAATGATATATAATTTAATGTTCCAAATTATTTTGACTTTTTCAAATTATTGTTTTGTTAATTGGCAAGAAACTATCAGATCTTATTAACTACAGCAAAATTACAAACTTAACATTTTATTAATAGAACAGTGCTTTCCTGTTTATTCTTAAAAGATGTAATGTTAAATGCTTGGGTAAGATACATGAATATTCTAATTTTTTTTATATAAAATATAGGATATTGAAATACATTTCTTCTACAATGGATAAAGAAAGGAAATTAATAAATCTGAGCAATGTATTACAATTTTAAACTACTGCTTTCATTCTTGCTCTAGATTGTTTCAGTTACCTATGGGTTTTTTTCCTTGACTTTATATTGACTTGAATTGTTTTGCAATTCATAAAAACTCGGAATTCTGTGCACTTATGGAAGGGATGTTCTAGCATTAAAAGTCTGTATTCAATAAACAATAGGTGATTTTTAATTTACTGAAACTGACATTAACTTCCCAGTATTTCATCAAACAATTTTCAAACTGTGCTTAATTTAGTTAAGCAAAATAGCCAGATGTTGCTCATTGATGTCAGTAGCTGACCTGAAAACAGTTTAGTGAAATAACTCTAAATTTACAGCAGTGTAACTTTTTTCAGAGTATGACCTACCAAGCTTTCTGCTTTGTGCTTTAATGAGGAAGTGTTTTACATAAAAGCAATTTACATCATTTTTTTCAAACCCACATCTGTAAATCTATAATTACTTTAAATACATCCAGGCTAATAATAATAATAAATACAGAGAAACTCAAATATACAGTAGTGCAATAAAGTGTTTCTTAAGAAACAGAACTGTTGTAATGAAAAGAAAGTAAAATTTCTGCAGACTTACACTCCCTAATTAAGCAAAATTATCACTGATAACAGAAATAGTTTTGCCTCACTTGGAAGGGGATAAGAACTTGGATTAAGTTCCTGACGATGAGTTTTGTGGAGAAGATAGGATATGTGTGGAATGTAATTTTGAGGAAATCTATTTTTGCCCCTGCCTGCATTTTTGACTTAAGACATCACAGAATCATGGAATGGTTTAGGTTGGAAAAGACCTGGAAGATCATCAAGTACAATTGTTAACTCAAGTCTACCATTAAACCATGTCTCTAAGTGACATTTCTACCCATCTTTTAAATACCTCCAGGGATGGTGACTCCACCACTTCCCTGGGCAGCCTGTTCCAGTGCTTTACAACTATTTCTATCAATAAATTTTTCATAATGTCCAACCTAAACTTCCCATGGCACAACTTGAGGTTGTTTCGTCTTGCTGCTTAGGAGAACAGACAGACCCCCACCTTGCTAGAATCTCCTTTCAGGGAGTTATAGAGAGCAATAAGGTCTCCCCTCAGCCTCCTTCTCTCCAGGTTAAACAATCCCAGTTCCCTCAGCATCTCCTGATAATACCAGATCCCTCACCAGTTTCATTGCCCTTTTTTGGACATGCTCCAACACCTTCTTGTAGTGAGGTGCCCAAAACTGAACACAATATTTAAGGTGTGTTCTCACCAGTGCCAAGTACAGGGAGATAACAATCACTTCCCTAATCCTGCTGGCCACTCTATTTCTGATATAGGCCTTCCTGTTGTTGTGACTCAAGTGCATGTCTTGGCACTTGGCCTTGTTAACCTCATACCATTGGCCTCGGCCCATTGATCCAGCCTGTCCAGATCACTCTGTAGAGCCTTTCTACCCTTGAGCAGAACTACACTTCCAAGTGTCAACTTCAAATTTTTTGAGGGTGCATTTGATTCCCTCACCCAGATCACTGATAAAATTGCTAAAGAGAACTGGCCCTGATAGTGAGCCCTGGGGAACATCACTTGTAACTGGGCACCAACTGGACTTAACTCCATTCACCACCACTCTTTGAGCTTGGCCACGTCACTAGTTTTTTACCCAGTGATGCATACATGCATCCAAGCCATGAACAGACAGTTTATTTGGCAGAATGCTGTGGGAGAAGGTGTCATCTAGGCAGACAACATCCACAACCTTTCCCTCACCCACTAAGTGGTTCACGTTATCATAGAAGATCATGTTAGTCAAGTAGGGCCTACCTTTCACGAACCCATGGTGACTGGGACTGATTACGTGGTTGTCCTCTATGAGCTGCATGAAAGCACTCATAGATCTGCTCCATAAACTTCCCTGGCACTGAGGTCAGTCTGACAAGCCTGTAGTTCCCTAGATCTTCCTTTTGGCCCTTCTTTTAGATGGATGTCACATTTGCTAACCTCCAGTCAAGACCTTCCTGATTAGCCAGGACTGCTGATAGATGATTGGAAGTGACTTGGTGAATATTTCTGCAAGTTCCCTCAGTACCCTTGGGCGTATGCCATCCAGCCCCATAGACCTGTGTGTGTCTAAGTGGTCTAGCAAGTTGCTAAGCATTTCCCCTTGATTTATGGGGGTTTCATTCTGCTCCCCATCCCTGTCTTCCAGCTCAGGGGATGGCTACATAGGGAACAACTGGTTTTACTATTGAAGATTGAGGCCCTGAGGGATTGAAAACGCCTTTGACTGAGCAGGGGCTATCTCTTAGTCCTATTCTCTGGAGCTGAAGATGACTAAGAGGGAAATGTAGATAAACTCCTCTGTTCTTCTTCCTTGCTGGTGCAAGACAGTTGACGCTTAGCAAACAGAAGTGTCTCTCCACTGTATCAGGCAGCTGTCTGGTGTCCAAAGCAATCCTTTAAGGACAGGTGACAAATTTTATCAATCTCAATGTCTACCTCAAAATAGATTTCCTGAGTCCAGATAAGGATTCTCACTATTCTATAAAACAGATTAAACCTATTCAAGACATAGTGCTTAGACAAGTATTGAAATTGCTGGGGTGGGTTTTTTTTGTGTTTTCTGTTTGTTGGTTGGTTGGTTTCATTTTTTAGTTTTTGGTTGTCATTGTTTTGCTTTGTCTTTTTGTTTGTTTTGTTTTATTTTGCTTTTGGAAAGTATTTTTCTTCACACTTAAACTTTAAAAATCCATTTGATGTAAAACCTTTTTTAGAAGACTGAATTCCTCATTCAAAGGTCAATGGACAGAATGAAAAGGCTGCCATTTACTTCAACAAACTGAATTTTATTTTTAAGACTTCAGTAGTAAACAGTTGAAAGATATATTTGCTGAGATAAGCTTAACCTAAGTTTCTGAAGTTAATGTTAATTTTATACAGTGTAAAATCCTAAACAAAGATACAAAGCTTCAAAATAGATTTTTAAAATCTGTTATCTCCTCAACTGATATTGGTGTTCTGATGAATGTGCTGCTTAAATTCTCTCCAATGCACTTCATTAAAATATTTACACCAAGCATAGCTGTTTGGCTTGTTTGTTTGTTTGTTTTAATCCTTTATTCTGCTCCAGGATCACATCTTTTCTTCTATCCCCATGCCCTACAAAACATTTGTCATTTATTTTGTAAAAAGTGAGTTGTTTTAAATAGACTAATCATGGAAGAGAGAACATGTTTCTAGAATTTAAGTGTTGGATAGAAGAGCAAGAATGAGGTAAACAGTTATTTGATGTCTGTCTTTTCACAGTAGCACAATAGCTAATTCCTAGGGCCTCTGACCTTTTAGTGTCCTGTAACAGAGTACTCGCATTAATCTGTTGCTTATCTGTCACCTACCACATTTGATATGTCCAGCCTCTGCTTTCAATTATCAGTCATTAGAGGCAGCACTGAGTAATTTCAGGAGAAAACGCCTAGAACCTTTGACCTGTTTTTGTCAGATAACCACAAGTGTTCAGTGCAGATAAACTATCATTTCATTATATTCAAGATGTAAACGAGTGTCATTTGTAGTGTATCAGTTTACTGTAACCTTTATCACCTTGAAGTGATTAAAACTGACCGGTTTACTTAGTGCTTATACAAAGAATTCAGAGTCAAACAGTGAAATTCAGTGAGATTACTATAAATGGCCCCCTAGAGTTACAGGAGGTCTGTACAAGCCTCTGTTTTAACCTGGCATGTATATTTAGTAGTTAAACAGTGACATGAAGCTGATTAGTTAAGCTTTGCTATTTGTGAATCCAGTTGGGATCCTAGGAACTTACATTGTGAAATCAGATTGTTACAACATATTTTTGGTTTGTTCCCCAGTTTGCCAAAGAAGCTTTCACTTTCCCTATGTGTCACCACATACCAACCTCTTCAGGAAAAACAAAGCACATGTCAGTGGGGAGCTAATCTCGAATGAAAGAGCACATCTAATCGTCCCTCATGCATTATGACCTAAACTCATTGTTAGCACTTTTTACTTTTTTTTTTAATCTCAGTCAACAGTTAATGAGAGATTTATAGCTGAATTGGTAAAATACTTATTACTTATTACACTATCCATTATGTGCCTTGCATTTTTTTTCCATAAGACAAATAATTTTGTTAATGAAAATTATTGCATGACATTTTCTCTTGGTGTAAATTATAGCCTTTATCAAAATCTCTTTTTGGTGTAAATTTTTCTTCATTATTTTTAGAGTTGAGCTTAGTGTTAAGACACTGTGAGTGGAAAATATAATTCTTTCCCACCTTAGACACAGGTGTTTTTGATATTCCCTTGAGCCATGAGTTGTCTGATGTAACCATAGTACTGAATATATTAGTTTCAGGTGATATAAAAATAATATTTCAAAACAATGCTGCTAAGAATCCTGATCAATGAGAGAAAATAATTTTGATGTAATCAGCATTGACCATAATATTTTAGTTACTTTTACTTAGAAAAGTTATATTCCTCAAATGGTTAAAAAAGGACTTCCTGCTTTTCTGGTCAAACAGTTTTTAGATATTATGATCAGTCCCACAGAGATGCATTTTGGCAGGTGAACTAAGCAAAGCTGGAATGACATGAGAACGCTCTGGAAGAACAGAACACTTTAAAATTTTAACCTGTATTTTTCAGGCTGCCAGTCTTGAAAAGCTCTTGCATGTGAAATAAAAAATATTTGAGACACAGGGCCCCCGTGCACTTCATGACATTTCAGCAGGACAAAGGACCTGAGAGATACCCTACTGAGCATTCACAGTCTTCCTTGACAAGGCATTTATTAGATGCAGAAAGGATCGAGACTTGTGTATTACTTTCAGTATTAAAATACTCAATATCATGAAATAACATTGTGCTTTTATATCTTGGCTATAGTTCTAGCCATTAGTCATTATTGCAACATCACCATAACTGCTTTTTTTACAGTCTACTATATAATGCAAGATCTTAACTTGTCTAAAATCTTCTTTTTTTTTTTTTTTTTTTTTTGTCTTGTACATTGTCCAGAAGAAATGTGCAGTTTAAAATTCTGGCTTTTTTGTGGAGAGCAGGACCTCCCTGGACTCAGGGTTTTCCGTGGTATTCAGTGTCTGTTTCCTACAACCCTTTATTTCTACAGGCTGTTACTACTCCCAAGTCCTGGCCTGCCTGTAAATGCTGTCTTGACCCAAGAATATTTTGAACTTCTGTCACCTTCAGGTGGCAATGTTCTCTCTTCCTTGGTATACATGATAAGTACTATCTGTGTAAACTGAAACAATTTTGGGCCCATCAGGAAGTGAGTATCAGTATTCTTTCAGCAGGTGCAAGTGGTCCTGAGAGAACCCCACCAATGCTATTACAGGATATTATAGAGGTTTCTGTCCAAACTATAACATACAGTGACAAAGCTGCTGTTTCCAAACTAATATTACTAATTAGAAGGTACTTGTAAGAAACTGGCCAAAAGGAAGCCTCAAACCCAACTAAAACAAAAGAAGCCATGACTTCTGGCATTTAAACCTTTTCTGTAGTGTCTAATTCTCCAAGGCTTACTCATAGTGAGTAGTGCTTAGTTACCCATGCATGTTGGTAAATGCTTGTTGAATAAATACTAAGAAGAGATATCAGAAAGGATTGCTTCATTAACTCTGACTTTAAAATATATTTACATGTTATTCACATATTTCTTCCACATCAGCTTCAAAAAGCTCAGTTATAACCTTGGAAATTTGCAGCAGACTCCCCTGTTTAGTGCATTTGCATATTCTAATCTCTGCCAAATTCTCTCTGAAATAAAAGGCTTTACATGGACATTACAAAAAAACAACCAAACAAAACAAAACCCACACAAAACAAACAAAAAAACCACAAACACAAACACAACAAACAAAAAAAATAAAAACAAAACAAACGAACAAAACAAAAGAAAAAAAAGCTGAAGCCCTCCAAATCCTCAAGTCAGATTTCTGTGTATATCTCACAGTTTAGAACCGGGCAGTGGAGCTGCTAAATAGACTGTATCCTGTTTCTCTTCAGTAGCAGCCCATTCATCTTCAGGTACAGAGAAGCCAGTTTACATGCCTCTGCCTCTTTCCTGCTTTACTATTTCTACATAGTCTAAAATGGCAAACTCATGTAAGCTAAAACACGAAGTTGAGCCAAGTAAACCTCACAGCAGACAATTTTCTTTTTGTCAGCCAGGAGAAAATTAATTTTCAGTGAAGATAAAGTGTTCTTATAGCTTACATATTTTTATTTTTGGTGGTTCTTAAGGCAACATAGATTTGTCCATTTTAAAATAATTATAATAATGAAAACAAGGATAGTTTCCATTTTTGAAAGAGTGAAAGGGAAGTACACTGTAAGGGAGTAGCTACACAGACACAGGTGACTTAACTAGTAACAACTGTTCTGACAATATGTAAATACTCTCCTTTCAATACCTCTCACTTTAATATGTAGATAACTGTGCCCTTATATGGTAATCCCAAACCTGTTTTTTCCTTTTAGTGCATTTATATTTTGTAAGACCACATATACATTATAATACACATAAGCAGGGTTTTGTACATATATATTTATATACACATATAAACATATGCATTGTGTATGTAGAAAAGATTGCTTGATTGTACACATAAACATGAGCCTTTAAGTATAAATATACATATATATTGTAGTAACACATTTTATTATTTATATGTGTAACATTTAGTAATCTAAATACACACTTTTTCAGAACTGACACCATTCCTCCCTCAGATCTGAGGACTATTAATACCAAGATATGATAAAAGACCAGGGGTTATTGGAGGGAGAATTTAGTGGATCTGGATAAATGTTTAGCTGGTAATCCAATCTGAATCCCAGCTTGGAGTGTTTTAGGCTTTGCCCACCATCAGTAAAACAAAGCACTTATTTCCTGACACAGGTAGAAATCCTGCCTTCTGAAGTTCTCTTTTCTCACAGCTCACAGCTTCTTCACATGACAATGATACATGGCACTCTGTGGCAGGGGAAACCATGCATCATTTTCCTTTCTACATCCATAAAATCTGAAGTATTAATCTCATAAAATGGCCATCAGCCAGTACTGTGGCCTGTACATCGCCTTGCCACATCAAAACATGTATTCCATTGCAAAAGTCACTCCTAAGGGTCAGAACACCAGCAGACAATGAAATCATCCCCAAATCAGCTGTAAATGCAAATAAACTCAGATCCTCTGTTTACTCCTCCTTAAAATTCTGTGCAATCCTGAATTAAGCAATGATAAAATTAACTTTTTTATTTTAAATTGTGGCAGTGTCAGAAGCTGTGGGAGCTGCACCTGCCCACCCACAGCAGTTTGAGGAGTCTTCTCAAGATAGGAATGTGCTCCTTTTTCTGCTAGGGTGCCAGAACAACTCAGCTCTGATTCACAGCTCCTTCTTCTTACCACTGTCAAGATGATGCTTATGCCATAAGAATACAACATGTGTTAATTTATATGATGCAACTGCTTCTTAAATATATAGTTTTTACAATGCACTTTAGTACCACTTCAGAATTTATTATGCTAAGCGGAAATGAGTAGCATTATTCTCATCTGCCTTGTAATTAGTGGCAATTGGTGTTTTCTAAAGTCATCTATGGCTCTGACATTACTACTGCTGTGCTTACAACTACACTGAAGTCCTAAATCCTTTTGCAGTTTTTAGTTTGTCCATATTTCTAGTTAATTTACAACATGCCGCCTTTCAGCTTTTTTTTGATATTCTTTCCACTACAGCTTCTGGAATTTGTATAAAAGCCACCAAGGTTTTTTTTCTTTTGAACTGAAGACATTGGGCTGGTGGAATTTCCTCTAACTGGAAGTCTGTCTGGGCTTGTGGTTTTATTATTTGCACAGTTTTATATTGTCCTGTTTGTTTACTCCCAAGCACACGGAACGCTCCATTAATCATGGGAAATGGGCATTTGTTTCAGCTCTCTAATTTACATTCAACTCTTTTTCTCACAGTTGAAAGGGACAAGGACTTCTCCCACCAGCGAAGGCACTACAAAGAGTTTCGCTTTGACCTTACTCAGATCCCGCATGGAGAGGCAGTGACAGCAGCTGAATTCCGGATATACAAAGATCGAAGCAACAGCCGCTTTGAGAATGAAACCATTCAGATTACCATATATCAGATCATCAAGGAGTATCCAAACAGGTACTCTGTCGGCATGAGTGCATCACGTGTTGAATAACGTCTCATGTTTCTATCTTAAGCAAGAAGACAACTGATCATAAGTGTACGCTTGGCAAAGTGTCATCTCTATCACTGTGGCTTGTGATAGGCAACAACAACAAAATGCTTCTCACCATAACTGAAAATTAAAACAAGCCACAGAATCCTTTAGGTTGGAAAAGACCTTTAAGTCCAACTGTAAACCTAATGCTGCCAACTCCACCACTAAATCTGACTTTGCAGAGATCTGTCTATGACATATTTTCAAGACTCTACAAGACCTCAGTAAGTGACCAGATTTCACCAGGCAAAGTAGTCAAACTACTGAAGATTCCTATTAAAAACTAGTAGCAATTCTAAGATGCTTCTGAAAAAAAGTTTCATATAAACAAAATTTGGGTTTTGCAATTAAATTAGTTTATGTCTTTTCTCAGAAAAGTGAGGGGAAAAAAATAAAGTTTTGTGTTGAGATAAAAAAACACCTCTCCCTCATCTTGGAACAGAGAAAATATTTGTATACTGAGGGTGGTTAGCAAAAGCAAAGAAAATGTCAGCCTAAACTTGCAGAGTATTCAGGAGGAAAAAAATACCCCATCACCAGTTAGCTCAAAGGCTGGGCCAGAGTTCAATCTCTTTTCTGTCCACGGAAGCTTGAGATTGTACCTTCCAGATGAGATCTCTGAATATCAATTTCTAAAATATTTATGGCTACAAACGGGGAGTCATTTTATATCAATGGAGCAGAATCAATAGGAGGGAAAGGACTCACAGAGTGTCACTCCAGAATAATTTTTGCTTTCTTACTAGATTTGGGGATGAACAAAACAGTGTGGAATTTTTTTTACCTCTGTCTTGAGCTTGCAAAAATTCTTTTGACATAGGGTTTAAAGAACTCCTTGAAGGAAGAAATGAAACAGTAAGGAAAAAAACAAATCTTTTTAAAGAGCACAGGTTAAGGCTGGGTGATGAAAGCTCTTCACCTGAAAACTTAATGGATTTTTTTTTAAGAACTAATGGGAAAAGTTAGCTTTTCTAATCTATTTGATGTTTGTTTTGTTGGTTGGTTGGTTGTTTTTTTTAAATCTTTTTCTCAGAAGATGGTTTCTATTCTACTTTATAGAAAACAAAACTGCTTGGTACTCTGAAGCAAGATTACAGTTTAATATTAATGTGAGGTGTTAATAAGAGAGCTGTCTCTGTGAAGCTGTTACATAATGCTCTTGATTTCTTTCAATATGTAAACATACATATATTAATGTTTTATATCTCCATTTATAACCATAAAAGCCCCATGTCCTTTAATAGAAACATGATGCTGGAAAGGAGGATGTACAATAATATGCCACTGATTTGATTTCACTAGTGTAAATACAGAAAATTCAGATGTAGACTATTTCCCTCCTATTGTTTATTTTGCCAATCTCTACTCTTATATGGAGTATATAGAGACAAGTGCCTCAGTGAGGCAGGGTAGAAAACCACAAGGTCTCCTTTGTTCAAATTAGAAACAAGGAACTTTTCCCACAAGCTTCTTGATATCTCCAAGAAGAGATCACAATAATATTACAGAATTTTTTTATTTTTTTTTTCTTCCCCCAATAAAGCCACCACTTGGAGTGTTATTCTTGACTTTGTCATGTCAGATTTGTCCTATCTCGGATTTTAGGTGCAAAATTTTCAGAAGCTGCAACTGCAGAATATATGCCTAAAAGAACTGTGAAGGCGGTGAGGGACTGAGACAGGTTGTTCAGTGTTGTGGATGCCACATCTCTGGAAGTGTTCAAGTCCAGGTTGGATGAAGCTTTGAGCAACCTGGTTTAGCGGGAGGTGTCCCTTCCAAAGGCAGGGGGCAGGGGGATTGGACTACATGATCTTCAAAGGTCCCTTCCAACTCAAACCATTCAATGACTCTAGGATTATATAATGTCCCATACTCATTACTAGTGCCATATCACAATAAAACTGCTGGGTTTGACCCTGCTCCTTCACCCTTCTTTGCTTTGAACAGGAAACATGGGTGCCTGACAGGTCTCTGCAATCCCAAAAGCAGCCCTGATATGCTTTCGAGCAAGGAGTGGTCAAGGTTTAAAGTTTCTGAGTTGCAAATGATGGATTATTTTAGTCTCAGACATATTTCTGTCTCTGTGGCAGCATGGCTGCTGATGTGTGTGCGCACTGAATTTGACTGGAGTTTGGTGAAATTACAGTCCTTGGGATTTAAGTTTTCTGTTTGTTCTAAAGAAGAGTGTAAAGCACAGCCCATGGCAAGGCAAACTTTCCTATGCAGCCCTGCCAATGTACTCCTACCCAGATCTTTTCTCATGACGAAAGTAATGTAGTCCAACAGGCCAAATCCTTGTTCATGATCTGGTGGCAGCTAGCCACTAATATAACTAAACCCCAAGGATTCCTCCCACATTAGGGAATCCTCAAGTGGCATTAAGATACTAAAGCAGCTTTCTGGAATGAGGCGAGAGGTGAAGCAGCATTATGGGGATAGCCTATTACACAGTAATTGTGATTTGATCTGGTTGAAAACTTTGCTGGGTTTCAAGGAACACAGAGATGGTTTATTCCACCTTTACTTCCTTAAGTGACCCAGGAGATGTGGAGCTTCTTAGATGTTCTGCCCACAGCCTCTGCTGAAATTCTTGACTGTGGTAGCATTTCTGCTGTAGACAACTGGCCATCTGGGACCAGACTGAGATCACTAAACTTAAATGGCCTCCATAAAGGTAAAGCCAGTCAGCTGTATTCTGCCTGAATGTGTTCACTGTTGCATTTCAGTCTATTTACGACATAATGCTTTTCTTTTTTATTATGTGTTGTGGGCTATTTTTTAAATAGAAATATTTTTTTAAATTAGAGCCAAAATTTGCAGCTGTTTTTGATTTTAAGTGTGATCATTTTTTTCTTTTCATGGAATAAAGGAGAATTTTAAAATTAAAAATGTCACAGAACAGGATGAGAATGAAACCATCTAATGAGGGAATCCTGATCCCATAGCTCTCACTGCCTTCTCAGGGATCAGGTTTTCACCCTATGTTTTCTCTAGGTACCCACAATTAGTTTTTGGTTCATTTGCTAAGTTAATGGGTAAGAACAATCTGCCTTTCTGAATCTATTACCTTAGCCTTATGCCTGTAGGATGGTAGACAAGAAGATTGGCATAGCAATGCTAAAGACACTTTGCTGTGAGTTTCTGCTGCAGTATAAAGTAATAAAGTCACACACTAGAGAGCTCCACAGGGGAAATTTGTCCTTTATAGGGATTTCTGGACTGTACCATTAGTACTGCCTTATCCTGACTTGGCATGTGAGACTTTTAAGTCTGACTTTTGAGAACGTTTTGTATCAGTCCCAGCAAAGTCTGGAACTTAAAGAATCTATATGAAAACAATTATGTATTCTAGTAGAAGACAAGATGAATGTGAAATTATAGCACTTCGATATTGTAATTTAAAAAAAATAATAATTACTGATTTCTATTAAATCTACTGAATGATACTAGATTTTTTTATAAACATCCTAAAGACTACCACATTCAGAATTCAACCTTTCAGCTTTAAAGTTCTGATAAAAGTGCTTATTAGAGAAAAAAAAAATTGGCATTTAAGACTCCAGAGAGTACTATTTATGAGCTTGTGGTATGTTGTTAATTTGTTCAGTGCTAGCATAGCAGGTCAGACTCTTTTGAATTGTAAGACTGTTTTCATGTTAGCTCCAGAGGGAGAACGAATGTTTTCTCCTTGTGTGGTCATTAGCACAGTTCTACTAGAATGGAAGTGATAAGAGAGCCTAGCAAAACATCCTTTAACAGATGAAAAAAAGGTGACTTGAAAAAAAGCCCTTTCAATTTTCCTTTTTTTTAATTACAAAAATCCCCCCCAAATAATAAAATAATTAAAATAATAATTAAAAAATCAAACAACAAAACAAAAGCAACCCTCCTTTGTAATTTCTGAGCTCTTTAACCTGATTCTGCAGATTTTTCTCACATGTAGGAAAATATATGCTTGCCATAGCTCATTTGGTCTTATTTTCCTGAGTGCTGAACAACCACAGTTTCAAGAGCTACACAAGATGCCTTTTTCAGGATCAGACTTTCTATGTGCATTTACAGTGTTTAGTCTCGATAAGACAGTTAACTATGATTTCGCTCTGATTAAGCAACACAAGAATACAGTGACAGGACCATTGTAATTTTAAATCCACTTTTTATACACAAAACCAGTTATTTATGCCTGTTTTACCTCTTTAAGTATATGTTCATACTGTCTGTAAGGTAACAATACCATTGTGTAAGCCAAGTCTGTCTTTAGTTGACTTGGACAGACATAATTTAAAAAATAAAAATAGAAATTTTTATATATTATTGTTCTGATTACTGTTTACGGAAGAAAGATAGGTTTCTATAACTATAGATTTAGGTTTAAAAGGCTCAATGGTGAAAATGCATGCTGCTTTGTAGAAGCATGTAAAATTAAGCTGATGAGAGTTAAATATCTTGTGTCACTGTGTGAAATTATTTGTCATACAGATGCAGATTGTGTCAGGACATATGTGGAAACTGAACAAATATACAATCTATGCTAAACATTTAGCAACACCATTATGCTAACTCACCTCAACAGTCCTTCTGAATTACTTAAAGATTTCATGGGAAAAAATTTGAGAAGATACCAGGGGATAGATGCTTAAAATGTAAAACCTGCATTGATGAATAAAGATATAATTTCTGCTTTGATATATAGACTTGTTTGCTAAGCATCTGTACTAATATGAAGCTGTCTGAACTGTCATCTACTCATGTTTTGTCATATGATATAGCTACTTGTCATTAATAGAATTTTTTAGAAACACTGTGCCTTTGAATTTTAGTTCAAATTGGAACATGATTTTGACATTTTTTGGTTTGGCTGTTTTGGTTTTTGTTGTTTTTTTTTACCCTGAATAGTTTATAAAAGTTAATCTTCCTGAGACATTCTGGTGCTGAAAGAAGAATCCTTTATTCACAACCACAATTATATATTTCGTGTATTTATATCAGGAAGCTGGATTTTTCAGATTTTCCAGAGCTGTAGATTTTACATGCTGAGACACATTTCAGAAAGGCCTCTCAGAGGAAATACCTGTATTGTACTTAACAATTACATGTTAGCTACAGCACATGCTGCACCATGTTGCTATGAGGATATGTTAAAGGATTATTCATTTGGACTCCAGGAAGCTATTGTCGGCAAAGAAAATAAGGACAAAAAAAAAAATCATATTTGAATATTATTAACTCTCTATTTTCTTCAACTTAGGGATGCAGACTTGTTCCTGTTAGACACAAGAAAAGCTCAAGCTTCTGATGTGGGCTGGTTTGTGTTTGACATTACTGTGACCAGCAATCACTGGGTGATTAATCCAGAGAACAATCTGGGCTTGCAACTCTGCGCTGAAACTGGGGACGGTAAGAACATAACTGTAGATCATAATGTTGTACACATTCTTGTCACCTCTTTCTAGGAAACTCTTCTGGATGGGTTTTTTTGAGCTTGACTGGGTGACACTGAGAGTTTATAAGCAAAAAACACAAGTCTTATCCTGCTGTAGCTATAGTCTGCAAACTTCATATTATTCTTAATCTGGTAAAATATGGTGATTATAAAGCTAATTAAATCAAATTAAATTAACTGAAGTTTGGGGTAAAACCTCTTACATAAAAAATGAAGTTCCATTTTAAGGTTCTTCCACTGATTATTCCATTCAAGAAACTCAAGCAGATTTGTGGAATTTCTGTTTTATAAAGCTTCTAAAGAACTTTTCGGGCTGAAGCAGGGAGAACATTATCCATAAAAACCTCAGGACAGTTCAGGAGGTATCTCATAGCCACAAGTAATGATGTTGAAGAAAGGTAAACAACAGGGTAATATGGGTATTGATTTTGTATCACTTGAAAAAACTTAATTTTAAAACTTTTTTATCTTGAAATAGGATAAAAATTTGAAGTCTTGAACATTTTAATCAGCTGAAAATAATAAAGAACACTATCAAAACTGAAGTCAGAGCTGTGGGGTTTTTAGTACAAATTTATTGGGCCATTACATTATTCACATATATTATGCTCTTCATTAAAAAGTCGAAGTGCATCTGAAATCAAAATAATATTTTTAGAAGAAATGTTCTTTACTTAGACTTCTTTAGAAACTAACAAAAAGAGACTTATATACTGTTTTTTTTCTGTGATGGTTCACATAATGCATACTACTTTACAAGCAAACTTTCAGATTTAGCTCTTTATTGTAAAAAAGCTTTTTCTGTTAGAGGTCAAGGGATCTATGATGACAGTTAATCTAAACCTTAGCTGACATAATGCTAATGAGTAGCAGAAGAAACCCTGGTGTAAGAATTAATTTTTTTTTTTGTCTTTTTTCTACCCACATTTTTTCATTGGTTTTGATCTGAATTCTCCCTCAGGCTCGGCTGAGCTGTGAACAAAGCCTCTCATACCTTTTCAGCAAGTGCCCTGGCTACTGGAAAGTTATTCAAAAGCTGTCCCCCTTTAGGCATGATGCTTAAAAAGGGAGTTGGCAGTCTTGAACCAGAACATTTCAACTAATATTGCCTATATGGTCAGAGTACAGTCCAGGGAAAAGAGAGGCAGCAATGCAGAGCAGACCACATTGTTACTGCATTCAGCCAGCCTTTAAAGGCACCACACCTGAGATCAGGCTGCAAGAGGAGTGACTCTGTTAGGCAGTCTGGTTTTGTGAGGCCATTTTTAAGCCTTAAAATTCTGGAGAGGTGACACCTCCATCAGGCATCCAAATTAGGTGGACTGGCTTCTGGCCAGCTTTCCTGCTCCAGAATAAACTCCATCCCTGACATTTTTTCCAGGATACTCAAATATAGAATTTTTTGAAAATTAAGTATCCATGAAAGGCTTTTAAGAAACCCTGAAGCCATCAATTTGTTGGTTCTAGACTCAAAGTTATAGTCATTTAGTAAACAGCAGGGAAGTGGATGAAAGAAAACTTTTAGGTTAATACACTGAAGAAATTGTAAAATAATAGTTTATGTAAATATTTCCCGTCCTACTCCCAAGACCAGAAACATTATAGATAATTTTCTATTTTAGATTGCAAAGCCACAAGCAGCTTTACTTTCTGCACCTCACTTATTTGAATTTCTCAGCACAGACACTTGAAGAAAGAATTTCCCTCTTCCCTCGATTTCTGTGCTCTTTTCTGTTTTTTCATACAAGAAGAGTGCCCTTCTATGATCTAAAGTTTTCACAACTACAGGGAAAACCTGTGCTATACCTCTTCAGCTTAGCATAAGGAAAATCATCCCTTCATGCTCTTACAATTTTGCTCTTAAGGCTTTGATTATTCTTACTGGTTTTCTGTTACTTCTGGAAGCTATTAGAAACACCAGCAGTTGAATGACACGTTTGTGTACAGATGGAACATGAATTTTTATATATGACTCAGTGTGTAGCGGACTCAGTTTGTAACCCAGAGAATCCCGGAGACCTTCATGCTTTCAGCTGTCTTTTGGGTTTACGGGAGGTAGAATAGTTTTGCCTTCATAACTGGAGGCACATTTATGATAAGACCTGATCCATCCACCTTTCTATTCCAACAGATATTAAACTAAATAGGATTCTGTTAAGTCAGAAGATCCCTGTTTGAGGTATTCAGGTGCTGCACTGGGGCCCTGGATAATCAAGTCAGGAAATTCATACCAATTTGTAGATTTATTCACACTGCATCTTTAAAATGGGGCGCCAATAACTACTAGAGACTCCTGAGTGGAATAATATTGTTATTATTACCATTAACAGCAATGTTTCTTACAGTTATCTTTCAGTGACTTTTTTAGGCAGTTACTTGTGTAGATATATTTTTTTGGTAATCCCTAAAGATAGTGCATAAATAATAATGTCTACATAAGGAATAAAAAATAAAAATAAAAGTAACTATTTAATATAACACTGTGGCAAAAACAACTTTGGAAGAATGTCTGGTTGTTGTAATTTGTAGTTTTCCCCTTTTGAAAATGCTGAAAAAGTACAAAAAGCCACATGACAATGGAATGTGTATTCTTTTTCCTTTAAGACAGTATTTGGTATCATACATCTCATTTTAGCATGAAATGTAGGCTTTTTCTCTTAGTAGAACATTTTATTTTGAACAGTAAGAATAAAGGTTTGCATGACACATATGGAAGCTGTCAACATATAATGCACTGTTTCCCTGGGGCTCTGGTAAACTAAGGATCAGGGGGTTTTTTTATTCTCTTTTTTAATGTCTCCTCAACATTCTGCAGCATCCCCTTTTGGACAATACCCTCTTTTTGACACTAAAACCCTCCATGGTGTTTAAAATGAGAGATGATCATTTTCACACTGATGGAAATGGATGTGTTAGATGAATTACAGCATAAAATCAATGCAGATGCAGAAAAAAAATCAAAAGCTCCATGCTACACTTTTCCTGTATATATACCATATGTCTCCTAAGACTTAAAGCATGTTCCAGATAATCAACACCTTTGTATTAACATTAACTTCTTTACAATTGGAAGTTAGAAACAGTTCGAACATCACCTGTACTGGAGGAGTATAAATGTCTGCAAGAGTATTGCTTTTTCTGTTTATATCATTACTGAAGAGAAACTGTGTTGTCTACAAAAAAAACAGGAGAAGAAGATAATGTTGAATGATAACAATTGATGATCCACAGAATAAAACAGTCTCCAAATAGACAGCTTTCAATACAACATCCTGGGTAGCCCCACAGCTATATGGTTCTGTGCCTTTTCTTAGAATACTGGAGCTCTCTGTGTTTTTCATCTGCCTGTATATCAAAGGAGAAGAAGCTGGTGGTAATTTTGAAAAGCCCAAAATGATTAAGGTGATTTCTGTTACCGAATAGTCCTATGGAAGATTTCTTTGGGTTTTCCTGCTGTTTGAGGTGGGCAGGAAGGAGGAATCCTCAGCTCCCTGACTCTCACTCTTAATTCGGTTTGTGTTTTTTTTTCCCCAGACCAAAGGGAAACTTGAAAGGAACATGTTCCTTAATATACATGAAGCCCTGGGGAAGGTCAATTCTTTCTCCAGCACAGATTTAAGTACAATCTGACACATGTCTCCTGGAAGGGGTTTTCATTTTTAATCTTCCATGCTGCAGGAAGGATTGGTGAGGTCCTTGTCCAGTGACAATGAATAAGACATTAAGAGACACTCTTTTAGACTCTCCTCCTTTCATCATGGGCCTTCCAAGATCCCATGCCCTTATGAATCCCTCAGAGAGGCAACATGGCCATATTCTCTACGTTGCAGAGGGTTGCTGGGTTGCTTTCAACACATAGCAACCCGTGGAAGCACCCTGGCTTCTTCAGGTAGTCGGCAGCATACTTTATATTTGCCTTAGACTCACCTGTACAACACTAAATGTTATCAGTCTCATCCTGAGGTTTCCCCCAGTCCACAATGGCACCTAACTTACATGACCATGGTAGCCATCGGGTACTCTGGAGGATGCCCCTGTGTTATTACATTTAAGTCTCTTGGTGGATCTGGTGTTTACAAGGCCAAGTATCAGAAGTGAGTTCACCTTCATTAGTGTCCTTACAGTGGGGGAATTTATGATATATATATTTATATTGAGATATATATATGGACTTTGGCATGCAATAGTTCTCCCTAAATTCTGAGGCATCTGGAAGCCATATAGCCATGTTAGCACAGCACTCAACCCGAGCTAATATATCCTGCCCCTCAGCGGGTTTTATTAGCTTGGGCTCAAGCACTGCCTAAGTACAGCTACATGAGTTCTGGTTCAGAGCTGACATTGGCCCAAGTTACATTAGTACATTAAACATGCTCAGGAATACTGTGGTGTGAAACGAGCTGGAGGGATGAATCTCAATCTCCAAAACTGGATCACCCCATGGCAGCTGCCTCCCTGGGAAAGGTCCATGCAGCACTGCCTTGGGGTGCTGTGGACTCTGTGGTGGAGCTGGCATAGGATGTAAGTGCACCAGGACCACCATTCCACCCTGAGCAGAGTTGGTGATCCAGCTCCTGGGAGTGCTCCTGGGCATGCTTTAATTTACTCAGATAGGTGTAACCCTTGTTTCCAGATGGGTCAGAAATACAGTCAGCATTTTCTTGTGTCTGTTTCTATCAAGAGATGTCAACACACATTTTGTTAGTAAGGGCACACTTACTTTAAGCAGGAGAGTCAGGGAGATGAGATGGGCCTCTGTCCTTTCTCCTGCCCACACTGAATACTGGTGCATACTGGTCCTGGCTGTACAGCTGTGCAATTCCCCCTACACCCTGCTCCCCTGACAGATGAGGGATGCATCTGCTTCTCAGCACCAGCATTTTAGGGATAATGGCATTTGTGTTTCATTTCATTCAGAAGGCTTTTATCCATATTATTCTTTGGTGGATGACCAATTAATCTAATCTCTCCTTGCTTTATTGTCTTCATGAACACATTTTTAACTGCGCAGAAAAGCCCTAGGACTCCCACAAGATATTCACAGTTTAAGTACATTGAACTGAAAGGATAAATCAAGTACTTAGCAAGCATATTTGTGTATGATTACACTGACTTTCATGTAAGCATATATGGTGCTGCCACATTCTACAGCTCCAACATGCTCCCAAGTGCTTTCTTCAAGAGTTTTATTATTATTAAAATCAAATATATATGCAAAATTGCTTCAACTGAAGTGAACGAAACCAACAAAATATAAGGTTTTTTTTTTTAAATCTAAATCTTTAGTTCTGACTAATGTTTTGAGGCCTATGAAATGCAGAGCAGACAGTCCAATACCACCCATTTTTCAGAATTCCTTAAAGCCTTCAGAGAACTAAAGAATTAATAAAACACATGAAGCTTATTTCAAAAACATATTTTATGTTGATATAGATAAATATGTCCACTGAGGAAAAGTTAAAAGTTTGCATAACAGTTTATGTAAATGATACAGTAGAGACAGTATGAAATACTTTGGAGTGTTGAAGATGTCATATATGGACCACCACATTTGTGTTGTTTTCTCTTCTCCTTTTTTGAGTAAGTCTTCATTTAAGCTTTAGTGGCCAAACTCTACCTCAATTCTTTTGTTTCCATGAAGTTCTACTGCTCTCAAAAGCACTGTTCAGACATGACAAAACACACAATTTTCTAATTTTGAAAACTACTTTGCAAGGTTTCAGACTCAGAGCCTCAGGACAGTTTTTGCTCAAATATTTTATGTTATTGGACCTTGTATGCTCAGGGTCTTTCTCCAAAAGTCCTTTCCCAAGCCTCATTTCAGATATTGCTCTGTACAAGGAGGAAACCATAGGTGCAGAATATGTCTTTTTTTTTTTTTTTTCCCCAGCAAACTAGAAATTAGTTCTCAGCATCACTGAAGTTTTCATTTCTATCTACAAATATATAAAATTATTACCAAAATAACTACTGTGATCTAGCATTAGTGGTTAATCCGTAAAATGTGTTTTGTGGCTTGTTGAACAATTTTGAATGTAAATAAGTGCTTGTTTTTCATAACAAAATGAGTGGTTTGCTGCAGTTTGATGACTCAGGACAAAATAATGGGTCTTGGAATCACTCATTGTTCTGTGTTGCCAGTGTAAATCTGGCCAAGATGTTTAATGGCTGAAAGCTCTTGCAAAATCAGTGTCTGCTCACTGCCTTATATAAAATATATACTGCCTGAGGAGAGACAGCCAAGTCACAAATCTTACCACTGTCATTGGCATCCACACTGGCGACCTCTGAAAAAAGTCAGCTTTATAGATGTCATGAAAAACAAGGCAATGTCTCCAGGTCAGAACTGTGAGACAGATAGTTACTGAAACACTGAAAGGCTCCTGCATTTCCATTTGGACCAGCTAGGGGGGAAAATTAACTTTTAAGACGGAACTGGACAGGTAAAGAAAAAAATTTTATGCTATGTTAATGTTAATTGTATGCTATGACTGCAAGTGACAGTCATGAAGTGGACATAGCGACAGAAAATAGCTTTACAGTTATTGTGAGTTCTCTATGTATTTAGTGGGTAAAAATAACTAAATAAATAAATCAGAATTCTTGAAGTAGGACCTTTTGGTAAGCTGAACTTCATTTCTGCAGAAGCTGTTCCTTTATTATAAGTGGGATAGAATGTGAAAAGGCAAATAATATTCATTCAGTTTAGTCAGTCAAACCAGCATTTCCATACAAGCTTTTATGCAAACTGCTAAGGGCACTTTACTATCAAATAGGATAAAAGCCAAAAATAAGTTTAAATGCCAAGTTAAACAAATACATCTTGCCAAAGACTCAAAATCATATGAATAAGGACAGAGGAGTTCAGCAGATTTGGAAAATAATGCTTTAAATAAGTCTTAGCCTACAAGTATACCTGTCAATATGGAGAAGAGATAATAAATTATTGTAGCAGGATTGAGAAATGCATGCCAGAATGTGAGGAATATGAAGTCTCTGTCCATCTGTTATGTTTGGTTTTTTTTCTAGGTGTAGGGGCAATTGCAAGTGGCTAGGTTCAGTGGAGCAGACAGTAGCTGACTGCTGGTTTCTTGCAGTTTCTTCTTTTCTTCTGAAGTCTGAAAAACAGACTTTGAAATCCTCAGTACCAAGGACACAATGGAAGGTTAAAAAAACAAATCCATTCTTCAGAATTCTTGACCGTGTTCAATCCTTGTTCATAGATGCTCAAGAAAAGCAGAGAGACACACCTTGCTGTTTTGGTTTTACCAGTTTCATGTGGATGAAGCTTCAAGGGAAGGTGTAGTTAAGCAGGTCAGCCTGACTCATTCATCTGATTTTAGGAACTATTGCTCTAATACCACTGTATGGAACAACTGCATACTGGAGAGACCTGGATTTTCAGTTGTTGAAGCCAAGAGTTTTCTAAATGCTTACAAGAAATGATAGACAAAAAACACTTAATAAAAATTAAGCTTATGGATGCTTCTTGCTATACAGGCCAATTCAGGTTAAGATTTTTCTTACTATATTCTGAAATCCACACTATGGGCAAAAGTGAGGGCTACCTAGTAAGACCATAGCACACAGATGGAACTACTGCTGTGGAAGAAAGTTTAATGCATTTCTGAGGCAGCATACTTTGAAATACCTCCTGTTCAGGAAGGGGCAAAGATTTGTGTTCTTAAACTGATGGAAATCACGTGTACATTTTGCATTATTTTTTTTTGAAAAGGATAACAGAAGTCCTGTAAACGCAATTTTTTTTAATTTTTTTTTTTTTGCACAGAAGCAACCTAAAATGGAGACAGAATATGTGGTTTGAATTTCCAAACAAAACAGTTCAGAGATCCTCAGAAGAAGAAGTATAGAGTCTCAAGGGCAGTGTATATTTTGATTGCTTCGTCTTCTGAAAGTTACAGTTGAGCTAAGGTATATGATAAACTGAGAGAGAGAAGTTTAATGCTGAACCCACAGAAGTAAATAAAATTTTCCTGTTGACTGCACTAGAAGCAGATCCAGTGCATATACCATTCAGGAATTGAATAAATGGGTCCTGAAACTCAGGTTGGCTGCTTAAAAGATCAAGCAAATAAAGGAATGAAGTCACATAAGCTGTTTCTGTGTGTAAAAAGGCTGCGGGTTACAGGATTAATTTTTAATAGTATATCTCTATACCCTGAAAAACCAAGTAAGACCTAACTTGTGGAATCTTAATAGCCACCTCATTGCTGAAGTCTAAAGGAAACCCAGAGGAAACTTAATAATATTAAAAGTTATTTTAAAGGGAGTTCACATTGGTTTGAAGGATATTTTGCTTCGCACACAATATCCACCATTGTAAATTCAGAGAACCTAGATTTAAATTCAGAAAACCTCCACACATCCTTACAGCCCTCAGTATATAAATCTAATAGTATTCTTAAAATGTCCACCAGTAAGGTATTAATCTTTTACAGATAAAATTAAAATTCTGAAAGTCATTGGAACAAAAAATAAAAAAAAAATAGAAATATTCCCTCTAGAAATGAGGGGAAACTTGGAACTTTGTGGTAAGAGGCTAGTTTGTCCATGTTGCAATGAATAGAGAATAGTCTGTATAGTTTTTCATATCTGACTTGCAACAGAAGATTGGAACATATAGAAATTAATGTTACTGAACTATTTAATAATAACTCAAATACAAGAAAAGAAGAATTAAAGAAACACAAGACTAAAAAGCCATATAAAATGAAATCAGAAGCTTCAACAAGTATATTTTTCTCTTGCAGTCAAAAAAAGTAATTATCAAAATTGTTCAGAATATGTTGCCAATTACTCTGCTCCATAACTGCTAACTTTCTCAGTTCTTCTCCTGCCTTTGTTGGGCTCTCTGTCACTGGAAACATCTTAAACCAATTTAAAGTGCTACACCTGAATAAACATGTTGTAAAAGTGTTTATGTATTGAAGTGGGTCAGTTCAAGGTATGGTATTTGGCTGGAACTTCTAATTTCTCTTTTTACTGCAAAAGGGCTGCCAGAAGGAGGAAGTCTGAGCTGAATTAATACATTTGTTACAGTGGAAGTAGAATGGAAACTACTTTAACCACAAATCAAACTGCCTCTTTCATTTATGCCAGTGATAGAGTTTTTCTAAGAAATATAGACTCTGGCTTACAGCCACTGTGAGTTTGTGTTTGAAAAGGAAACCTATATGCTTATTTCTGTAAGGTTTACTCCTATGCTTATTTGCAAGTTCTTTTTCAGGACGATTGTTTTCTTGGCAGTATAAGTTTGTGAGGCAGATGGTCCTTTGTCACCGGTGTAGCAAACTTTTCGCATTGTCTCAGAAGAGTGCACAGGCACCCCGATGCCACACAGAGCACTTGGTGCCTGTGTCCGTACCTTCCCATTTAAAGGGTCTCTGTGTCCCCCACCCAGCACAGCTGCACAGCTTCACATGACACTGTCTCATTTTCTGACGGTTGAAGGGCTCTGCAGAATACATGTATGCACAAAAGTGTTTATGCTGCCAAAATAAATTCTGTTAAGAGCAAGAGTTTATTTGCTAAAATGTCACTGATGCAGTTTCAGTGACTTGTTTTGCTTTCTTTTCTTTTAGTGAGGTTTAAATCCTATAATATAGTGAGGTTACCACACAGTCCTGACTGAACAAATATTTTAAAGAAATATGCACATCCCCCGGGAACAGAACCAAAGTCAGTAACGTACATATTTGAAACTCAGTTCTCTTGAACAACTGAATGCCTTCCTACTTTTACTAGTGAATGAACATCAATTCATTGCATTGCTAGTGAATGAATATCAGTTCATTGCACAATATTTATTTTTAAGGAAGTAGTATATTTATTATCTACACTTCTATTTGCTACTGGTTTGCTTTGGGAATATAAGGTTCCACGTCTGACACTCAAGTGATGCAAAAATTAGATGACCGCATTACATTATCCTTTCTATAGCCTATAGAATTTAATGGGGCTGATTTATTTTTCAGTTCTATAGATTTCTACATAAGACTGAATTAAAATACCACTGTAATGAATAAGATATATAGCACGCAGAGACTACAATTTTATGTAATGACAAAGTACCTGCAAAGCTGTTGAAACTTACGTAAATTGTTGCATTTTTTGTCTTTTAAGTTCCATTCAACAAAATGTGGTTAAGTTTCTTAATCACTTAAATTCAGGATTACAGGCAAAGCCATTGCCATGTCTCAGTCAGCAGCTGAACTCTCACAGAGACTTCAGGAGGGGCAGAAAGTCATCTTTTAACTTACAGTTTCCATTACTTTATAGGTCGAAGTATAAATGTTAAATCTGCTGGCCTGATTGGAAGACATGGGCCTCAGTCAAAGCAACCATTCATGGTTGCATTCTTCAAGGCAAGTGAAGTGCTTTTCCGTTCTGTCCGAGCAGCCAACAACAAAAGGAAAAATCAGAACCGCAACAAATCCAGTAGTCATCAGGAGTCTTCCAGGATGCCAAATGTTGCAGGTAAGATAAAATGATGATTTACTAAAAGTATGATTTCTTAGTCACAATAGGCTAGGATTTTGATTCTTGACAGAAATTGAAGCCTTGGCACCAGATATTTTTATAAATGTCATATTTGATACTGTTTTGAAATGTCACATTGCAGACAATATTTTACGTATTTGAAAGAATTCACTGAAGGAATACAGACTTGCCTGATCCTCACTTTCTTCATAGGTGTGTGGTTTACATGGTTTTCAGATATATGTCTGAAATGAAACACAGACCAGTTTATCAGGTGTTCTGCTGTGACTGCTCATTCACCATTGATTATCTATCCTATGTTCAAATAATTTAAAATATAGAGACAACGAAGACATGTATGCAATGACTTACATATTTATTATGTAGTCTTTCTCTTTTAAATGCAGGTACTTCTCCTACATTCTGGTGATAAAGCTTCTGTATATGTTCTTAAATATGAAAATGTCACAAATGAGAGAATACTGGCAAAAGCACAATCTTCAGCTTTCTTTTGTTTGTCTGCTTGGGTGCTATCTAAAACCAGACAGTAACTTTCCTGACTTTCTCATACCATATCTTTCCCACATTTTTTTCAGTCACAGTTTTTTTGCAAAGTGGCTTGCATTCTATATGACTGAATTTTAAATTTCCACTAAGAGCTGAAACAGAAAAATTCACTATATACCTCCTGTGAGCACTAATATTAGTCAAAATCAGCATATAGATCCTTGTAAAGAGTAATCAGTGAAACACAGTTCAATATTTTTTTTTCAGGTAAAGTTCCTTTACACTATCTTCACCTTACTTCTAACGTGTGCAGAACATACTAGATTATTACAGGCAAGTCAGCACAAAGTATTACTAAGGTTTTGGTTATATTAAAGGCATATAGTTTTTTGAAAACTTGTGATGTTTTAGGGTATACTGCCTTGTTTCCAGTGCCTGCTCCAGAAAGCCACAGTACTCCCATAGGATGTGGGTATATATTTTGACCATATATGCTCTGGGACAACTGAGAGTATCTGTTATGTCAGTAGGTAACTACCTGTGGAGAACCTTTAATGAGTGTCATTGAGCCCTATGAAGGGCCAGGAAAATACCATAGGAAAGAAGGCAGTATTCATCTTTAAAAAGGAATGAGGATTTGAGGTATTATACCTTAGAAAGCCTAACTTAACATCCCTGATGGTAGCTTTTGACATGGTTTCAGAAGACATTTCAGGGCCCAGGTATATTCGACAGAAGGTAGGTATAGCCTCTAAAAAATTTTTTTAAAAAAGAACCAAAAAAAAAAAAAAAAAAAAAAAAGAAAAGCATATCCAAATTCATTATGTTAC
>JANHFX010021203.1:62933-73511 GCA_027560015.1 Chloroceryle amazona | reverse complement strand
AAAAATGTACACCCGAGGCAGGAATATTCAACAAAAGCAAGATAAAGCCACTAAAAAATTTTTTTAAAAAAAAACAAAAAAAAAAAAAAAAAAAAAAAAAGAAAAGCATATCCAAATTCATTATGTTACCAATAAAACTAAAATTTGTGTGGGTATTTTGAATGACATCTTCTGGAGTCTCTCTGGATCTGATTCAGTCTAACGTACTATTGGTATTTTGGATGATTGATCACTCCTCCTGGAACTGGTATCCTCTGTGAACTTGCAAAGCATACTCTGTTCTTAGGTCCAGGTTACTAACTTCCTATTCTAATCTGAGCTCAGTCAAGAGCTTCCTATTTAGCCACAATGGCTTTGTACCATTCTTGTTTGACCTGCATATGCAAGTGGACTCACCTTGTGTTTCTCTCAGAGGTTGTCCTGGGAGACCAGCCAGCTCTCCTTTGCCCTCCTGGCTCATCTGCCATGAGACCATGTGAAGAATCTCTCTGAACAGGCTGAAATTTGTTCTCCTGAAGTCCAGGGTTACAATGCTGTCATTGATCTTGGTCATCTTTCAGAACCTTTAAACTCCACTCTATCATGGTTGCCACTGCCCCATCATGCTGCAGTTCTCATCAGCATCCTCAACCCCAACCTGCTTTGCATAAATACAACATAAACCTAAGACAACTAGGCAGGAGCATATAAAAAAAAGGGATCTGAAGCTGATAATTTGACAGTATGATTGTTCTGCAAAACTCCTGATAGAAAATAATCTGAACATCATAGGAAATAATTATTTTACTTTATTTGTCACTGTACTCAGTTTTGGCCAGCATGTCTTCAGAAAGACACAGAGAAACTAGAGGAACCCAGAGAAGCAATAGTGCAGATCAGGACAGCTGAGTAAAAAGTTGGTAAATTTGAAGAAAAGCTTCTTTAGGCCAGACATTTGGAAAAGGTCTGCAAATATAGTGAAGCAGCACGATGGGTTATCTCACAGACTATAGAACCCCCTTCCATTTTCTGTGAAAAAAGCCTGTCAGTTTTCCAGGAATTCTTCAACAGAGATCTTCCCATCCCATACTTAAGCCATATCCTCTTTCCAAAACTCTTTCACTGTTGTTTTGCTGTTGTTGTTGTTGTTGTTAGTGTTGTGAATTTCAGCCAAGTTTGTTGTTGGTGGTTTTTTTTCCCTGCCAGGATGGTTAATATGATGCAAAAAAAGGCACGTTAAGCATTCTTGAAATAGAAACAGAGGAGACAGCCTGTCATCCCTGCTCCATCACATGCTTTACTGATGGCATCACTTGAATAGCAGTATAAAGCAACCATGGGGTGCTAATGTGATGAAGGCATGGCCCTATTCCCTTTCTTTCCTGTTACTTAGGGGAAGTAAGCAACAAGGAGTCTCTAGAATTAAGCTTGTCCTGGAGAAGCATGTATGAAGGGTTCTATTCTGAAATATACGACAGTGCAGAAACATTAAAAAAATTTCTTTAAGAATCATCTGTTAATCTGCTTCATTTTGTTAGTATTACCAATTAAAGATCATCAAGTGATGAATATTTCCAGAGCATATAGTAAAAATTGAAGTACAAAATGTGATAATGTTTAAACAGACTTTCAGAAATTCTGTTGTTTCAGGACAATTTTTATCATTATTAATTTCTCTTCTGTATTGGGCTACATTCTTTACCTGTCAATGAAACCTGTGGCAACATACAGATGACTTCTCCATACCTTGTATCAGGGTCTCACTTGATCTCCTTTGATTACAGATGGGCCTATTTTCAGAGTTGTAACCCAGCAACCAGACATCTTCTAAACTTGTTTCCTCTAAAGATGTATGCATTGTTTTGTCTGTGTACACAAACTGTACCAGGCTGACACTGCTGATTCTGCATTTCCAAGTTTACACTGCCTTTACAACCTACCCTAGGACTATAAATGACTATGTGCTTGTTCCTTTCCATTGTTAAGTTTAATCAGGAGCTCAAGAGTAGCTAAATCTTGTAGCAATGCTTCTAAGTGATTTATTATTATTATTTTCTTCCTGCAGATTATAACACAAGTGAGCAAAAGCAAGCATGTAAGAAACATGAACTTTACGTGAGTTTCCGAGACTTAGGATGGCAGGTATGAATGTTATAAATGCCATTTCCTATCTGTTCAATATGGGACAATCTATTTTGCAGTCCCCCATTATTTACAGTCTGTTTTCTTCACAATAATTGATATTTGACTGATGAGACACAAATTCTTTAAATGCATTTCATAATGAATCCCTATCACTGTTGCTTTACCATTTTTATCTTCTGTTGTCTCGGAGATTTTGCATGCATTAATGGCTTTATGATGTGTATTCATTCACATAAAGAGATATGTGAACAATTACTCAAGATATTAATAGATCTGCAGTGAAGGAAACCAAAATCCCCACAGTGAGCCACAAAATTTGGCTTTGAATTCTCCCTGGTTCAATGTTGTCTACTGCATGTCAAAGAGATTTCACTGGGTTAGAGAACTAGAGTTTGAATCACTGCTCAGTGGTCTTTGTAACACCATAGCTAAATTTATATAATTTCTGGGAAAAACTCATCTTGCCATACAGTAACAACAAAAAAGAAGGTACTTGTAATAAAAGGTCATAAAGACAGAGGCAGGGCATTATGTGAAAAGTAAATAAAGATCAGTAGGTTGGGGGGGGTTGTTTGCTTGTTTGGGTGTTGGGTTTTTTGTGTGTGTTTTTTTTTCGGTTGGTTGTTTTTGGTTTTGGTTGTTTTGTTTTGTTTTGTTTTCCCAGAAAGCAAGGAGCTCTCTATAAAGAACAAGAAGGCCATCAACAACCTATAATCTAGACATATTTCATATGTAGGCAAAATCTCAAAGATGTCTGTCTGCGCATTTCACATTTCTCTGAATTATTTTAAAATAAATCTTCATGAACATAACATGTTTACAAGAAATGTGCTATATCTTTAGAGGAAGCTCATACTTTACATATCTAGCTCAGATTCTCAAATGGACTCATTACTCTGCCTGATATTTTCTAGTATATTTATCCTCACAGCAACCTGCAGAAGTAGGCAGAGACTGTTTTCCCAACTCTGCAGGGCATAATCAACCTGTCCATGGCCACAGAGCACGCATGTGGTATTGACTTGAACTCAGCCTACTGAACAAGTGAGCCATTGTCTCTTTGTAGATTACAGTTTTCTTCAGGTATCGACACTTTTTCATCTTTTGAAATAGTAAATTCTGATATGCCCTGAGATATGCATCATTCTCAGATCAGTCATTCAAAGTAGCTATAGAGAAAATATTTTTTAAATTTTTTTTTCCCCAAAAAAAGACATGAAGAATTCAAAGTTTCAGTTGGAAAGCCAAAGCTACCCTGTACAATATTTGATCAGTGAAACTCAGGGTGACAAGAGGTTAAAAGAAACAATTTCCAAGAACTAGGTACTTGATCCTCTCTGTACTTCCCACAGCACCTACATTACCTTTGCCTGGAAAGGGAGGAATTCAGCAAACTAAACACATAGCTCTCATTAACATTTCAAAATATTTTCCCTTTTGTGGTCTTTCCCCCATGCTGTGTTGCTAGAAATACTCAAAATGCATTATTCAGTGACATTCTGATAAGTAATCTCTAGCAACACCCTGTTTCATGCAATAATACAATTAATGCTATTGAGTATGCTGAAGAAAGAGAATGCATTTTACTTTTGTTGCACTCAGAATTTTCAGTCTGGGAATAAAGTATTCTCATAAACATATTTGGACATTCAATCCCCTTATAGCCTCATTAGCTGATATTCAGTACAGATTTCTAAATTTAATTTCATCTTCGTCTGAGTTTTGCATGAACAAAGCAAACACTTTTTTGTTATGTTTTGGCAAAAAAGGTAATCTCGCATGCCACATTCTGAAATTCTTTTTGTCCTTGAATAAGTCTTATTTTGATATAGTTTAAAATTCTCTTAGTGAGCAATAAAAAACAAACCAAAACAACAACAACAACAAAAACAACCAACCCCCTCCCCCCCCCCAAAAAAAAGTGATTTTATTTGTTCTTGGTTTAGGATTGGATTATTGCACCAGAAGGCTACGCTGCATTTTACTGTGACGGAGAATGTTCATTCCCCCTCAATGCCCACATGAACGCGACAAACCACGCCATTGTTCAGACTCTGGTATGTCTCTGCCTATGTTGTAGTTGCCTGTTTTGCAGTTGTGTCTTGGCACAGGGTCTGTCTCTTCCCCTCTGTTTACTACTATTGGATTTTTATGATTTCTGTGATAACCCATTTCAAAGATGTGCTTTGATGGTGATGCTGGAGAGATGTGGCCTGTGTGGGAGGTTTTCCTTCCATTTCAAATGCAGAAACACATAAGCAGACTGTGTCATATTACTGGAGAATTGTACAGACAGGAACAGAAGGGGCCCCCTGGTCCCACTTCCAAGAGTTTTTTGCAGCTTATTGAAGCTCCATATTAACATCTACATGCTATACCTTTTAGAAATGCTGACACTTGGCCACTTTGTGGACCTCTGTTGTCAGCTGTTGTCAGAGATACTTAAACTGTAATTTAACATGAAGCTTTGCAAGCAGATGCATTTGCATATAAGAAATTGTGTTCAGTCATGCCTGACTAACAAAGGTAATTTATCAATAAGTGTGTTTGGATATGTTGCTCTGCCTGGTACATGTAAAAGGGGATTTGCTGCCAGTTTTCTGCCTCTGATAGTTCTTAGGTTAGTCCTGTACGTCAGCTGGATCAGCCAAAAGGATGATTTTAGCTGGAGCAGCTGGCTAGGCCTCCTCTACCCCAGCAACATTCAGCTACAGAAATTAAGACCTTTAGGCTATACCTAAATGTAATGCTGTGAGTCCACTGTCTGGTCATGATTTTTCACCTGTGCCATCTGGAGAACTGTCTTGAACAGTATCAGTATTAGCAGAATGATTAAGAAGCAAAGGAACAAGAGAAAATACTTAAGGAGGGAGTGGGAGTACAAAATCAGAACAGGAAAGAGTTGTCATCCCAAATTAGCTGCTGGAAAGGTCAAGGCACTTGACTGCAATTAGAGAGACATGGGTTTAAGGCTCCCTCTGATTGTAACTATAATAGGAAAGTATCCTGACCATCAGACAATTCTGATGACTCTATCCATGGACGGTGACCTTTTTCTTTGATTTTGTCATAAAAAAACCTGGGCCTGAAAACTCTTTCCCCCTTCAGAAATGGGTGTAACTACTACCCTCTTAAGGCCCCTCTCCCCATCCAAAACCCTGCATCCAAAAAAAACCCACAAACAAACAAACAAGAAAACCATGTTTCATTTCTTTCTGATAGAAAACAAATTCTGCTTGTGAAAATTGCCAAGTGAGAGGGATATTTTTAAAACCTCAGCATGTGCTGAGAACTTTCCCTTTCCATTCAATTTTTCATTTATGCACCTTCTCCAAGTCCAGCCACCAATGTAACATTATTCATCTATACCAGAATTTGAGTCAGCAAGTTTTAGAAAACAAAGGGAAAATGTCAGAGGCTGGAAATAACTAGAAGTGTGGTAAGGGGTTCAGGTGAAAGGGAGTAGTAAATGCCAGTTGGCAAGGAATACAGCAATGTGACTAGGAGATGATGAAGAGCAGTATATATGCAGTCCTGAGCTGAAAAGAAATAGGTCAGCAAAGCAATAGTTTAGCATTATACAAACACTGTCCAGAAAAGTTGCCAGTATCAGTGAGGTCCCCAAATTAGAGTTCCCTCATGCAATTATGGACTGTTAAAAAAGAAGTGGCCCGGTGCTACATTCTCTTCTGTGTCTATCCTTTCCCAAATTGGTTAATTTCCCAGTTTTAAGAAATTTGTGTAGTTTGTCCTATTTTTTAAATTGGATACTTAAATTTTCCCTCCTTTTTATGGCCTTTTTGGAATTGTGTGTCTCCATCTCCATGTACTGTATATGCATCCAGTTGTGCAGCCAAAAAATCATGAAGCTAATTAAATTTTAACTGCACATAAATTACATGAGATAACAGTAGTTGAGTGCTTTCTGGTTTAAATTATACAAAATTCAGATTTACACAAGGTGTGCACATGGGGAAGGCTTGGGAAACTATTATTCATACACCCCACCCTAATCCAAGTGTAATCATCTTCCAGTCATACTGATTACACCATTCTAAAAAAGCCCACTTTTTGGGTTGGGAAGTGATTGTTCCTTGGTACGACTCCAAACTTTACTGACTCTTTATTTCTTTTTTTTTTTTTTCTTTTGTAACAAAATAGGAGAAATGTTGGGCCAGTGCCTCTCTGTCACTTCTTTTTCTGAGACTGAGTTTAGGCAGACAGATGATGCAGATGCATAAAAATACAAGACAGATTACCTTTAATGAATTATCATAGAATTATAAAATCCTAGAAGGCTTTGGTTTGGAAGGGACCTTTAAAGGTCATTTGGTCAAACCCCCCTTATATAAACTCTCTTCTCCTCTCTCGCTTTCCATCAACTGCAGAACAGGCATTGGAGTATCATTGACCTCCTGGACATGTGAGTCAGTGGATCAGCAGATTGACTCACGCTGATTTCCAGGCTCACTCTTGAAAAGGTTGTGAACATCACTGTCCTGTGAGTCTAGCAAGGACATGGAGCTCTCAGCTGAGAAGGGAGCTGGTGGGACCAGGAGTAATAGCAAGGCAAACATCTGCCTAGACAAGGCACAATCATTCTTTTCTTCAGCGTTTTGCTATTCATTTGTTAAACTGTTTTTAAATGTATGTCTAAACCCTTACTAAACTGCTACTTCAGGATTTATTATTGCTCATTTCAAAAGACCTTCTCATGGTAACAGTTATGTAAAAATCGTTTCCTGATAGACTGTTCTCTGTTTGGCAAAGGCACTGGGCTTATATCTCTGCAAGACAGATGGCTCTAACAGATTTACAAAGACTTAACATACAAATGAAACCTATTACTGCTGAAGTCTTCATCCATGCCTTAATAATCTCTTGCCCTCTCTATTACAACTCCCTCTTTTCTGGCCTCCCCAGTTTCCATGTCTTCGGCATGTGTAGAGTATTACATCCAACCTTCTTTCAAGTACAAAGAACTTGTATTTCCCCCATTTTCAGATATTTCCACTAGATCTTGTTCATTCTGGGATGCTATTCAAAACTCTTTTCCTTCTCCTTAACCTTTCATTGATGTATTTCAGCCTAGTGAACATAAAGCCTTCTCTGCCTCAGCCCTTTCCCCAAACCTTCTGTCCAGCTGGCACCCAGCATGTGAATTGATCTTGACCTCAGTGGAAGTAGAATTGGATCCGCAGATACATAGATAAGACCTTAAAGTGCACTCATGCTGTCTGAGAACCTTCATCTTACTATTTCATAGGCTAAAACCAGTTTCAGTATGAGCCTTTGCCTGTGCGGTCTGCAATAGACTTTCCTCCATGTTGAGACCCTGACACAGGAAAGACTCAGCACATGCTGTGGTCCTGGTGAGACCCGGGACTGGAGGCTGTGCTTCATATTGAGCACTGTCCTTAGCACGATGGTACTGACAATACATTCAAGTATTTTCCTGAGCAGACACCTAACTCCAACTCTTTCCTCAATTTCATCTGAAAAGCAACTTTCTGTCTTGGTGGCTCCTCCTCATTTATCCCTAGATCTGCTATTGTTGTATAACTCTGCCCGTGCAATTGAAATCAGAGCAACATTCTGGAGGTAAGCTGTGCTTTAAATTTGCTAACCGAGGAAAATCTGTGACCACAACACTCTATTAATTGCAAAGACATGTCTTGCGCTGACATTGTCCCTTGTACCTCTCTGTTTGATATATGAGTTATGTATTTATCTGTCTTTCAGGTTCACTTGATGTTCCCTGATCATGTACCAAAGCCATGCTGTGCACCAACAAAACTGAATGCAATCTCCGTGCTCTACTTTGATGACAGTTCCAATGTTATTTTAAAAAAATACAGAAATATGGTGGTGCGTTCATGTGGCTGCCACTAGAATAAGAAAAGTAATCTAAAGCAGAGGGTTTTATTCAGAGTTGTAATAAAGTCAAGATATGAGACTTGCTGATGAAAAGGCAGTCCTAAATTTATTCCATTTCATGTCATCTCTCATTTAAATGTACAGTATAATGTATATAGTAGCTTTTATTTATTTAAAAGTATATAGTTTCTTTTGTATGAGAATCATTTATTTTATGGGTCACCTCACTATGCAGTAGAATTTCACAAACTAATTGACCATACTGGAATCTATTTCATTCCATTTCAATATTTTAAAGTAAAGCCTTTGTATAGATTTTTTTTAAAGCTAGAAACTCCAGAACTTCTGTAACTGCTTCATATTGTTAAAGGTACTAAAATACATTTGGTCATATTGTGCCAATGAAAACTGTGGTGGGGTATTTATTTAGAAAAAGGCACAGAAAAAGAACTAAACAAAACCGCTTGTCTAAACATTTTTTTTTTCTTTTAGAAGTTCTGCTGCATTAGAAAAAGTGAAATGTTGAACAGTGCTTAAGTAAATAAATAGTAGAAAGATAATAGAAGTGAGAAGATTGCACATAATTGTTCTAACTATTTTCTTTAACAAGATGAGTGTAACTGGAGGAGTGTGTTACTTTTTGGCTTGTGCGCTGCAGAGTCTGCGAAAGACTCAAAGCTTCAGGAATTCTGTGGAGACAGACACTTGCCTCTATCTATGATTTTCCAAGTTAACACTAAAAATTGAACTACAACATTCTTACCTCAAATCATATCAGTCTATTATCTCTTACACTGCTCCAGCAAATATTTTTACCAGCACAAGGTAAAATCAAACAAAAAAACCCACAGAAGCTCTCCCAGTATATACACAATTTACTATATACAAACTGTATACAGAAGACAGGGTATGGAAAGACTTTGCTTTATTTAGATTGCACTTTTGGATGTGTTTTGCGTGTGTGAGGGAAGACACAGTTTAGGCTGTTTAATTTAAAAGCTTGCCCTTGATGGTGACTGTTTTCATGCAAAGCTGAAAAACGCCTTTCATAATGAGCTGTTAGGTAATTAGCAGCCTTCTTTCAGTCTCGTCTGCTTTTCTATTAGGTGGAGATTGGTTTAAATCTTGAGACTTAACATGGAATATTTTTCCTTTTTTATCAATAACTATCATTATTTTGAAAATTCTTAAATCCATATAAATAATAAATAAAATGCTGTGGTTGTGAATTGCACAACAAATTACAGGTTATCATTCCCACCACTGCTACCCATATGCTCCTTTTGAATTAACCACATTTAAAGTCTTTGGACACCCCTTTGTTTTAGTGTTATGGAAATGGGAAAATAGAAGCTCTGTTTTCTCTTCATCACATGGTTAATCATAATATATACTTTTATCATGAATTGCCTTGATTAAAAACACTTCATTTAGACAGTTTTCAGAACCCTGTTAAAAAATGAATAGGACATATCAGTTTCCCTTAGACAGTATATTCACGTAAACTCTGACATTTCTGGTTATTTAAAGTATATTTCAGAAGACTCATATTACTACAGGCTGAAAAAACTAACGTGTGCATGTGACTGTGTGTATGCATGTGAATGTTCAACAGTCTTGTTTCCAGATAATAATTTATTTTATCTTGCTATTGGAGTAATACATAAATCCTTTTTATGCATACACTCATTTTTTATTTTATTTTTTAAATAACAATTCTGATTTCAGTCTTGAGAGCTCTTTCTTCATAATACAACAGTTCAGTTTTACAACTCTTATCTTTATATTCTGACATTACTTACATATCTACACTTAGTGGTAGCTCATGAACAAGGATGTGTAGCAAAATTTAATCTCTTCAACTGAATTACCATTTTGGAGCAGTGAAATTCCTGAGTTGCCCTCAAAAGGTTTACTTGTTTCTGTATAAACTGGGTAGGTGGATACAATTTTTTAAACTCAATTTAATCTAAATGGAATTTGATGGAAACTAAATTTTGGGTACATTAAGTAATATATTTTTAAATAATGGTGTACCATTTTGAGAATAAGAAACTGGATATTATTGTTATATTATTCTTTAAAATATGCTGTTGGAATATATTTCTATATTTTGAGCCCTAATAAACCTGTAATGCTATTTTCTTCTACTGTGATTTTGCTTTTGAGACACATGACAAAATTACACTGACTCATATACTCTTTTAAAGGTAAAACCAACAGATCACCAGTAATTATGGATAAAATTTGTTGCCATTCATTTTTTAGAATCATAGAATCATAGAATGTTAAGGGCTGGAACGGACCTCGAAAAATCATCTAGTCCAACCCCCCTGCCAGAGCAGGATCACCTACACCAGGTCACACAGGAACGCATCCAGGCGAGGGAGACTCCACAAGCCCCCTGGGCAGCCTGTTCCAGTGTCCGTCACCCTCACTGTGAAAAAAAATTTCTCCTTATATTTCTGTGAAACTTCCTGTGCCTCAGCTTCCACCCATGACCCCTTGTCCTATCATCAGGTGTCACCGAGAAGAGCCTGGCTCCATCCTCCCGGCACTCACCCTTTATATATTTAT
>JANHFX010021203.1:43887-62833 GCA_027560015.1 Chloroceryle amazona | reverse complement strand
AACCATGCAGGTCTCCTGTCTCTCTTTCTCGATTTCCCACCTGCTGGGATGCACTGGTCCTGAGCTTGGAAGAAGAGATCCTTAAATGTTAACCAACTATCATGAGCCCCTCTGCCCTCTAGTAACCTGTCCCATGAGATTTCAAGTAGTTTAGATTTTTAGTACAGACATTTTCCCAAATTACTTCTATTTTATTACATCTTATATGGCAGCTGGTGATCCACCTACACTAATAAAAATCATGGCTTCAAATCATGCCTTCAAATGTTAATACTCTATTCAAAATATACTAGAAAAGAGAAACAGTTCTCAAAATTCTCCATAAATCCGTAACTGGTCATTCTTCCATTTGAAAGGAAGGATAGTGGCACTGCACCTCTGCATCTTCTGGATGAGTATATCTATGTCTGTTTTCATGTAAACTTATTCAGGTAAGCCCTTCTCTAGTAGTATATAGTACAGGGATTTTTGTTCTTTTGCTTGGTCTTATCAAATACCTGGCAATTGCTATATATTTATACATAATATATACACACGTATATATAATGTGTATGTAATTATAGTAACTTATATTAAATTAGGACCCATATCTACAGCTATATATATTTCCACAGTTACAAAGACCATTCCATTATCATTTATGACAAAAGAGCTTTCTTCTTTTAAAAGTTGTTTAAGCTTTCTGCATCCTTAGCAACTGCAAAGAGTCTAAAGTGCTGAAACACAGAAAAATAGAAGCAGATCTGTACAGAATTAATGTTATGGGTCAGGAAGCTTTTTGGTCTTTAACTTACTCATAATGTTAATACCATTGCTACACATTCTGGGCCAAAATCAAATGTTTCCAAGAAGCCACTAGTGACCACTTCTATGGCTTAGGATTATTCACCCAGTGGAAGTCAGAGGTGGGAGGTGAATACTACTGCAGCAGTGATTTAATTTCCTTTTGGAGGCACATTGCTCTCTGAGTGTGATTTTGATGTCAAGACTAAAGTGTGGACCATTTATAAGTTTTCTGATGTGCTAAGCTATGAAACCACATAACAGTCTTCCTTCAGTTAGACCACTTGATGGGTATCTCTCCTTTATCTGGATGCCCATTTCCACAACGTATTTCTGATTTTGGACAAAGGTTTCAAATTCATTAATTAGGGAGCAGGGTAGGGAATAAAAGAAGAAAAAGAAAAAAGTGGATTGCATTAGCCTCTTGGGTTTTTTTTAATACAAAATCAAGATAATAAATAAATTCATATAAAGAAATCTGGTAGCTGTCAACATACCAATACACCTGACTGGTACCAAACTCAGCTAGAGAGATCTCAGACGGACATTGGCATGGATATCTTCAAACATAAAGAATGATCATTCCTTGTTCTGTTGTGTATCTGTCTGAAGGGCTGTCATGACTAATATGTCCTTTACAACCCCATGAATCTTCCTTCTGCTGTGGTCTGTTTAGGCTTTTAGGTAAATGTACATTTGTGTTGAGTGAGTAGATAGGTGATATCTGAGCTATATGAGGATCATGTGTCTTCATAAATAAGAAATCATTCCTTTATAGCTGCATAGGAGAATGCAACTGTTTATTTTGCATACTGGCACCTATTGGACTATAAAACAGTAGTGAGTCTTTATATTATGACAGGAATCAATTATCAGACAATTTGGGGACTCCTTAAATGGTATATACATGAGTTCTGTGAGTTACATCTATACTGTAGACACTTGAGCTGAGTCTTTCTTTAGGGACAACATGGAGAAGTTGCTCTTTTAGACTGCAATTCACCTATTTCTCTCCAAAGGCTACGACGTGGGTTTAGGACAAAGGCTCTGCTATAAACCTTGTCTGAGTACCTGTAGTCAGTGACAAACCCCAACACCTTTAAAATGATGTTACATTGCTGAATATATTTTACTGGGCTCTTTAATTGGAATGGGAAAATTTGAGAAATCTTTTGTCACCATGATGGGATGTCAGACAATTTCATTTTGGAATATAATTTTCTCTACCATTTAATTGGAAAAGGTTGAATTGCTGACTGTGTATTTCTTCTGTTTTTGGTTGGTTGGTTGGTTTGGGTTTGTCGTTTTTTTTAGGTTTGGGTTTTGTTGTTTTTTGTCAGCTTCTCTTTTGGAACAGTATCATGGTAAATTGTCTTTGACTCAAAGCTGGCTAAAAAAGTGGTTTAGGTTTATGCTCATATGGTTCTGAATTGTTTCAGCAATAACCAAAAGATTCTAATAACCAGGACCTTAAAACTGTGTTCTTTGCAATCTCTACCAAGTTTTCTGCTTGCACATACAGCTGTGCATAGGGAGAATCTGACATGTGGTGCCTGAATGACGAACAAGCCACATGTGAATAATACAGCATTGTCTTTTACTATCTCATCTGTAGTCACAGAACTTGAAAACTGTGATTTACAATGTGTTACTGAATTCTTACTCACATGGCTTGAACAAGAGCTTGATTAAAAACAAAAGAAAACTAAGCTAAAAATTCAAGAAAAACAGCAAGAGGAGGTTTTCTTGCCATCTTAATTCAAATAAATCAGCACCGAACGTGGTACTTAAGGGATTGGGGATCTCATGTGAGTTAAATGGGCCTTTTTTGTTCTGTTTTCCATATTTACAACACATGACACAGACACTTCTCTTGACTGCTCTATTTCTAGCTAAATACTTTCTGTTCTGTTCCTTCACTTTTTTTTTGCTTCCAGATGGGCACCATCAATTATGACTATTAATATGAAGATATTTTCATTGCTTTAGCAAATGTTAATGCTTTACCAAAAAAAAGTATGTGTTATTAGTATTGCCACTTTACAGGTACAGAAAAGTGGAGAGACTTGCCTAAGAGATGAGCAGATGAGAGGCAGTACAAGGGACACAACCAGATCTTCAGTGTCCCAGTACTCTAATACCTATCCCACACTCTTGGCAGAGTGATGCATACACTTGTCACTCCTGTCCTTGCATCTCATAAATTTAATGGATAATAGGCAATCTTAAGAGTTACCTATACTTTGCATTTATCAAGTACTTTTCTAGTTTCATGATTGCCTGTGGAAATCTGGGAAGTGACTGGTAAAACTGAGTGCAGACCATACCTTTCCTATGTTTGGGTTATATTTTAAGCTACTTCTGGGGAAACAAACAAGATCTCCTTGAAGCAGATCTTGGAGCATCTTTTCAACACAGTCATAAATCTGCACCAGTAAAGTTGAAGGCAGTGATGCATCCCTCCCTTTTCTTCCTTACATTTCTCTCTTGCTCAGTGGGAAGTTCAGCAATGTGTTAAGACTGAGACTGTATAGCAGGGGATCTTGGGGCAGATGTTGGCTGGAGATATGAGAACAACATGTTTTCTAGGGAACAGCTCTCTCAGAGAATAATATTGAAGCAGAGATGTGGGAGCAGTATCTTCTGTGTATAACTTGTCCAGGTCTCTTCTGGGTCTCCCACTGACTTGTGAGAAGAAACATTTGTAAAAATGAGAAAGCTCTTTAATTAAATTGTGAAGAGAAAACTTGGGAGGGGGCTCTTTCTGGCAATGCTGCCTCTCATAAGTCCTTCCACAAAGGAGAAATCCAGGCTCAAACCTGGAGCTACTCAACTGCAGAGAGAACAAAAGTTGGACAAGACATGGTGGAGAAACATGGCACATATATCAAACTCCCCAAATGGAAAACAAAGCTTTTCATAACTGATTCTTTTCTTTGGTTGCTGAGATATCTCATATTAACTTGCCATAATAAAGTGTGTTCTATTCTATTCAGGCCAATTATAAATCCACCAATGGGATTATTTTCAAAATTAGTGTTTCTCCCTTAAACTCTGCAATGGCTCTTTTCAGCCTTCTCTGCATGTTATCTGTTTTATTATTCAAGACTAAAAGCTCCCACAGGGAATACTCTTTCCTAGACTGGGCTGCAGGGATGGAAGAGTCAAGAGACAAGACCTGCCAAGTCAGTTACTTGTTTAATTGAACCTTGAAATTGGAATCCTTGAAAAATCTTTTTACTTGCTTTTTATTTCTTTTTCACATTCATTTGGGATTTTACTTGGTTTGCTATCTTGGTTTGAATTGTTATGGATAAAAATATGTAAGTAAGTGCATAGAGTTCCACAAAATCTTTCTGTGAAAAATATTTGTGCAAGAAAAGAACCTTCATAATTTCTTTCCTGTTTCAAAATGGAATTGATGTAGCTAGTAAAAAACTTGGATTCCCATTAAAGAAACAAGTTTTAGAAAGGTATTGAGCCTGGTTATATTTCATGTTTTGAATTTATATGAATTTAGTAGAAATTAAAGACTTGCTATTTTGCAGGACCGACACTGTGTACATCAGGACATATATCCAAAGACCAGATTTTTATTTTCAGATACACCGGTGAAAATACAAAATCTATTAAAATTAATGGTGCCCTTGAAATACTTATAAACATGGTTCTGATTATTTCTTTCACCTGTATTGGACACTGAGGTAATGAGAACATTGCTCATGCCAGAATACAATTAACTGCTTAATTCTCAAATTTCTTCATCTTATAACCAAGCCTTCCCACATTTACTCTTTCCTCTCACTCATCTACAACAAAAAATGGATGGGGAAAGAATTTCATGTTTCAGAATTGAACTGAATATGGAAATTCCCAGGCTTCAATTAGAAGTTTTAAAAAAGATCATGAAAACAGTTTTTAATTTTATTTTTTTTTTAAGATTATTGCTGATCTACGGAGCACACACCAGTGCCATAGAAGTGGCCACCAGGGCAGGGAACCCAGGCTATGTCTGTAGCTTGCAGAAGCCCTGTTAGCCTGGCAGGGGCTGAGGATGTGGGATGCCAGCATACCCTGACAAGGAGCCAGAAGTTCTGGGGACTGCAAGTTCCAACATTTGTGGAAAGGAGCCCGGAAGCTGCAGGGTTCCCTTCTCTGACACAGTCCAGACATGAGGACTGTCCGGGAGTTCTGCATCTTTGTATACAAGGCAGCACAACAGGAGAGGTGTCTCACTGAACAGTGCATAGGAAAGCCCACTATAAATACCTTCGTTTAGTCAGAAAAGTACTTAAAGACACAGCTTTATTTCAACAACAGAAAAATATTCATGGTGAAATTCCCACAATGACTAAAATTTCTCCTGACACTTCTGAGTGATGCTTCACTGACATTTTCACAGAGGTTTACTCATTTTTTGGCAGGAAAGAATTTGATTCCTCTCTTCAATCATGTTACACCCCATTTCCACTGACTGTCTTTAAGTCTTTTACCGTTCTCTTAATTTTTCCCATGATGTAAATACACACTGCAGAAGCAGTAGTTTTCCTCTGGATTTACTCTAGAATAACTCTGTAACATTGCAAAATGCTTCCTACAATGTTGTCCTCTCACTCCTCTGAACCTTTCCCCTTAACCGACCGCAGCTGTTGAAAAAGCTGTAAGAAATAAGCCAAATAACAATTGTTAGGGCAGGAATCAGGTGACACACATGTATTTACACTTTTTTAATTAGGTAACTGAATGTAATACACAGCTATTATATCCTTCTCCTTACAGTCACTAGTCACAAGGCTCTGCCCTGACTCTAAGCGCTGTGGCCCATTAGCCTTCCAGGAGAGAGGTCTGCTTGAGCATTCAAGCAATGTCAGGCTAATCAAGCTTCACCCACAGTTATGATTTTTGCTATTTTTAAAATAGATTGCTCCAGTAGTATATCAGTGAATACAGTAATGTCCTTCAGAAGGCTATTGAAGTGCATTCAGGAATGATAACCTCTTCCAATAACATACCTGGATCATGATAATGACACGTCCCCAGATGTATTTTCATTATGTAATTGTACATTCTTTACCTTCTGGATATTTAAAACATATATAGCTTTTCTATCAAGGAAGAGAACTCTGTCAGACAAAGTAACACACCTGAGGTGTTTTCTGCTAATGGTTCTACAATCTAGTTTCCATGATTGCCCAAAGCTTGCAGAATCCATCTCACTCATCAATTACTGCAAATGGCTTTCCTGTTGACTACACTAATTTCATGTATTTCTAATCACCCATTTGCTATGTAGGTAATTACTGTGATCATTTACATGCAACCAGATGTATTGGCAATTATATTCTTTGCTCGTTTTCCCACCAACATCAGCTTTTTCTCCTTCACAGTCACATTTAAATCCTTTTATGTTGCAGAAAATTTAGTATGCGATTTATGAAAAGTTAAGCAACCTCCATTTTTCCCCTTTTGAAAGAGAAAAGGAAGTGTTTCTAAGGCTACTTCTATGTGACACCGAAGAGCAGTTCTATGTAGATGCTTGAGCTAATCATTCTCCAGATGCAGTGCAATTGTATCCCTGCATATCTCCAGCTTATTTGCAATGCCAGTAGCAATTCAGTCAGAACCTGTATCTTGACATACCAGTGCACTACATGGTGTAGAAATACATGAAAATGTTCGTTGTCATCATTCAGTATTCTCTGAAGTGTGCTGGTAAACAAATTTGCAAAAGTTTGTCAATGGCAATTTAAAGTTATGTTTTTCTGTGCAGTTCCCCTTTGACAAGAGCAGTACAGGCAAGCCAAGGCTATATATAATCAAAGGATCTTTCAGTGAGTATATTGCTGTAAGATGGACTCAGTGAGATGCTGTGTATCAACTTGCACTGAAATCAACCTTCAAGTTACGCTTGGGGTTTACTTTCTCTTGAGGCTGACCTGTATGGTTTGGTTTCCTGTAAAGCCCCAGCTACCACAGAGGTTCCATTATAGTAGCAACATCTTCTGACCAACATCCTGTCAGAAGTACTTCTGAGTATTTTTATCTTTGATTCACTGCATCTGTGAGGATTCAACTTTTGTGAAAAGGTGACTGCTTCCCAGAGTCATGCAGTGCTTCAAAGATGCAGTGAAGTGGTTAACCATGCTAGACGCAGAGCAGTACAATCATCTGTGCATAGTTGAGAATTCCTTAACTTTGGCAGCATGATATTAAAATGTGAGCACATTTCCAAGGAAAACGCTGAGAGAATTAAATGAAAATAGAAAATGTTCCGCTGACATTTTTGATGCTGGCTCAGTTTTGTATGAGTAAGAGCCACTGACAGCACTTGTCTTCTCAACTTCTTCCAAGATCAAGATTGTATGCTAGATATTTTGAAGAGTATACTACAGTATAAAAGCAGTCCAGCTAGTGAAGCTTTAACCTTATTTAACCTTTGCTTTATTATGCACAATGATGTAAATCTTAAAATATATAAAAAGTGTTGGAGGCAATTTTTCTAGGGGAGTCTATTTGAATAATTTTCATATATCTACTTTAGCTCTTGGCCACATACAGTCTAGGTCTAGTACATACAGGTCTTCCCATTTTTGTCTGGGCAGTAAAGAAAAAGTAGTGACACTAGCAGCTGACTAACAAAACTATTTAGTCAATTAATTTTGGAAAGGCTGTGGACTAATATTTGAAGTCACATATCCAGGTCATTTTGTATAAATTGTTAATATATAAGGTACAGTTTCAAAGGCATAAAACCAGAATCGTGTGCTTCATTTGTACAAGTGAAAGAGAAGGGCTCAGAAGTTCTGGATTGTATCCCTGCTTCTGTTACTAATCCACTATGAAACTTTAGAAAACAAATAATCCATATCTGGAGATATCTGAGAATTAAGATTATAAATACCTTAATAATAATGAGGGATTCAGATACATCTGTAGCCATGTAAGTGTATATTTTCATATACATGCCATCTGGTGCATTTCCTCATTAGAAAATTGTACCTGTTGCTCATCTGGGCTCTTTTCCAATTATTTTTCTAATGTGCTCACATGAATTCAAGTGTCATAGTTTGTTTCATCCTTAGACATGACCAAAGGAGTTTATTTGCTCAGGCAATCCACTTTTTTTTCTTATTAATACTTTTCAAGTGACTTTCTCCTATCTCCAAAATGTTAATGTTCTTGTTCTCTGAATTTTATACATATTGTGAAAAAACATGAGAAACATAATGTGCAGAAATGATGTCTCACTGGAACTGAAAGGAATTTTCCCTAATTAATGACACAGTGGGATGATTCATTGCATTGTAGAACTCTTTACAGAGGTTTACATGCTAATGAAAAGTGCAAGATGGTAGAGAGATGAAATAAATGCCTAAACATACATTGAAGTTGTATTAATCTTTATTTCCCTGATGAAATTGATCTATGAGGGAAGAAGACAAACAGAAATACAGGTGGTTATAGTAATATTCTTACTGACACTTACTGAGCGCCACTAGAAACTGAAGGGTTTGGGGTTTACATTCAGTACCATCTACAATTTTTCACTTTGAAAGCATATCTCCAAAATCATAATGACCTTGCAGGATCAGAATATTCACTTTGCCATTTATTTTCAGACCAAAAAGAAGGTTGATGTAAATGTAGACCTCATCTAAAAGGTCATGAGAAAGAGAAGAACTATCTTAAAATAGTTTGGAGCAAGATGACTGTGCATTCAATTAAAATATTGGTGAAGTGATACCCTCAGATGGGTTTAGTTATTGTTTTGGTGCATACTTGTTTCCTCTCCTGCACAACAAATGGTAGACTCAGAACATCCTGAGGGACCAAAAGCCCTTAAGGAAGAACATAGATGCCCCAGGAAACTTTTTTGTCTTTATTTTCTTCCTAAATTTCTAGGCTCTAACCTGGTTTACACTGGTGAACCATAAGGTACATTCAATGCATCTACATTATGGATTCTATCATGCAAATTCCATCAATATCTATGCACTTGAAGCACAAGCTCACTACCACCACCATCAAGGTTTCCAATCTGCACTGCTGGCTGTTGCACTAGCACACATTGTGTCATTTTCTTGTTGAACTGGAGATCAAAAATTGCCACCTTCGATACTAAGGCCTGGTTGAACAGTTATTTATCTGACCAGTGTCTTCTTGGTTCTTAGCAGATCTCACAGAATCACAGAATTACAGAATTTCTGAGGCTGGAATAGACTGCCAAGATCATCAAGTCCAGCCCTATAACCCAACACCATGACAGCAGCTTCAGGCCATGCCCTCTCATCCTGTCACTGGTTGCCTCGGAGAAGAGCCTGACCCCCACCTGACTACAACTTCCTTTCAGGTAGTTGTAGAGTGTAATAAGGTCCCCCCTGAGTCTCTTTTTCTCCAAGTGAACAAACCCAGCTCCCTCAGCCACTGCTCATAAGACTTTCCCTCCAGTCCCTTCACCAGCCTTGTCGCTCTCCTCTGGACCCACTCCAGCACGTTAGTATCCTTGAAGTGAGGGGCCCAGAGCTGCACACAGTACTTGAGATGAGACAGATCCCTAGACCTGCTGGCCACACTATTCCTGATACAGGCCAAGATGCCATTGGCTCCGTGCCACCTGAGCACACTGCCGACTCATGTTCAGCCAGTAATCAACCAGTACTCCCAGGTCCCTGCCTGCCAGGCCGCTCTCCATCCACTTATCCCCGTCTGTAGCACTGCAGGGGGTCACTGTGGCCAAAGTGTAGGACCCTACACTTGGTTGTCTTAAACCTCATACTATTGGCCTCAGCCCATTGACTCAGCCTGTCCAGGTTCCTCTGGAGCATCTCCTGACCCTCCAGCAGATTGACACTCCCCCCCAACTTAGTGTCATCTGCACATTCACTAACATGTAGAAGATGTTTGCAACATCTTTATTGACGACTTGGATGAGGGGATAGAGTGTACTGTTAGTAAATTTCTGTATTTATGTTAATTTAAGCCACGAGATTTGGTACAAGTTCTAATTATTGATAATTCTCCCTTTACTGATTTTACCCTTTCCAGAAACACCATTTGCCCTGCCATCTTATATTTACCTCTTCACATGCTATTTTTACTAAAGAGTTTTATATATCTGTTAGCATATGTTCTCAATATTTGCACATCTGCGTGTCTTTCCATGTGATGTTTTTTGGTCTTGTGTTTTAGGTGCACATATAAATAAAGATAACTTCTTCATAATAAATAAAAAGCTGGGTTACAAATTAGCCTTTGAAAAGCGTGTTAGCCTTTTTTTCCCCTCAATGCTTTTCAAATTAACAATGTGCTGTTGAGCACAGCAAATAGGTTTATGGACTAAGTATACCACTGGAAAGGCCAAAACACCCCATGATGGTGCCAAGATCTACATTTTGCTTTCAGCTTTCTGAAGACAGGTAAAAGTCAGATGAAAAAATCCGCATCTCTCTGGACAGAGCATCTGTACTTCCTCGTTTTGTGGCTTCTCCCAGACAATTTGTGCAGCACAATGTGCTCAGGAGTACAAGACTTCTCCCTGAAGGACTGCACATGTAGCTCATGTTTTAGGGTTCCCCTGTCCTCTTTCAGACATGTTTTGCCCTATTCTGGGATTGTTGAGCACAGGTATTTGGTACATGTGTATCAGCTGCAACTAACATTGTCAAAAGGCAGCGGTGTCTTTGCATGAAAATAATAGCTCTTGGGTTGTATTTTGTTATTATCATTTATTACTGTGCTTTGAGATGTTGTGCAGATCTGTGGTCCTTGGGCTAGATCTGCAGCTGGTACATTTTGCAACAGCTTTATTGCCTTTGGCTGATATCAGCTGGAGATTTGACACTTTCATCTCACTGCAGCAGTGAAAAATGAAGCTTCCCCATGTCATAGCACACATTACAGCAGTGTTGTGTACACAAAAAGGAAACCTGGTGTCATAGTTTAGGGCCAGGGTAGCACACTAGACCTGTAACAGATGTCCTCTATTAACCCTCCTCCATCCCCAAAGGGAAAGAAAAAGGGAATAAGGGAGAGAGACTTAGAGATTAGAAAAGGAAACTAGAACAGCTTTAATGAAAATAATAATAATTAAAATGGAATATATACAAACCCAGTATCGAACCCAACCCCTTCTGTTGGCAATTATGTCACCATCACCACTGATGCTGTGGAGCAGGCACTGGGAATGTCGCAGACTGGGAGAAGATGGGAATTGGGTTCAGGAGCTGAATTCTGGTACTGGATTCAGGAACACACAGATCAGGATCAAAGGCAGAATGGCCAGAGTTCTCCTGAGATGCCAGCCATTGAAGAAGTGAGGAAGGAGCCAAAAGAAAGGAGAACAGAGAGCTTGACCCTCATGATCCCTCAGCTTTATACTGAATATGACATATATGGGATGGAATACCTCATTGGTCAGTTTAGGGTCACCCGTCCTCTCTGTTTGTCCCCACAGGTGTGGCCTTGTGGCCTCAACATGGTGCAAAAGATCGAGCAGTGACCTTGGTCTGTATACCAGTCCTTGGTAGTAACTAAACACGGGGTGTTATCACTGCCAGCAGCAGACGCTGTCTGTGAAAACAGGCTGCTAACTTCAGACAGTGCAGTTAGTTAGAAGAGCTGAGCTGAGAAGTAAAATCGCTGAATGGAATTGGTCTGTTCTAACTCAAACCAGAACACCTGGTTGAGGAATTTATCTAACAGCCAGCATATATCTCAATGACAGATAATGGAAAGATGCAGAACCCCAGATTTTAGTCGCATGGGTGGTACTAACAGTTGAAAAGTTTTTAATTTCTATGATTTCTAAACAATTTTTTTACCTGATATTTGGAATTTTTCTAATTTCTTAGGGCTTGGGCACCCATAATAAGATATGATTAATAATAAATTACTGTGCATGAAAATGCATAAAGATATGATCCTCTATTGTCTTTTTTGCTACCACATTTATTTGGTTACTGTTTTATTTTAGACTTCTTAATGAAAGTCTGAAGAATAGGGAAAAATATGAGGATGGCAGAATCTGCTGGCTTTGTTGGACGCTCCCTGGGGTCTTTGTCTGAGGAAGATCTCAGCAAGTGAGCTAAATTTACTCAAGATTTGGATGAAAGTGCATTAAGGACAATAAGACATTAAACATTGGGTGTTTTAGAATTTCTTTCCTAAGAAGGAGGAAACAAGATTGCATAAGAGTATGTTAATAAAGTAAGCACTGTAGTTTGTATAATTAAAAAAATGATTGATAGAAAGGTCATTTCAGACACTATTTTCATCACTATAGTATCAGAAAAGACTGCTCTGAGAGAACTTGTGACAATCATAATGTAATCAGTCCTCCAAGGAATCTCTAGCTGAGTGCTACATAATATAGTACTTAATCCTATACTGCAGCTGGAGTCAGGAGTCACTTGTAAAACACAGAAGTTATTACAACATTTACAATTATCCTTGAATGGTTTGGAAACATAATGATTAAAATTCTTGAAGATACCCAGGCAAATTTAATACTTTTATCACTTTTTTAAAGGTGCTGTGATACCAGGAGTTAGAAATCCCAAACTGATATAGGAAACTAAATACTATTTAACTGTTACACAATAAAAAAAAAAAAAAAAAAAGAAAGAAGTAAATTCGGAAAAAATGTTAATTTAGCCATCACTGAATCCTCATCAGAGCATGATGGATTAGACCAAATGAAGAACACAGGAATGAAGATGTTTTTTTCTCCACCCCAGTAGCTATGAAGGTTCAGTTTCCATTTACTTAAATTGTGGAAGAATTGAAATTTTCTTTTCCCATTTTCCCTATTTGGTCATGAGCAATTTAAGTTGGGCTCCTGTTTGGAGGCTGTCTCCATGAGCTCCTGTCTCACACGAGCTACTGCTCATCCAGAATTGTCTCTGTGGTAGCAAGTGACTCAAGAACCGAAGCAGACATGGTTAGATCTTCCTGGGACCTAGCTGAGCATCCAGACCATCCTACTTCATCCTATGGGAGTCTGGGCAGCCACTGTAATCTTCCACCTATGGACTATTCCTGCAGCTCCTCCTTGTCCTCTCTTCTTTCCCAGGTACATGGTATACAACCTGTAATTTTCAGACATGTATGTCTTAACTAGATATTACAAGGTGGCTTTTGGTTCTGAAGGGTGTATTATTAGGATAAATTGGTCTTAGTACTGTCTGACAGAACTGTACTTTCAGTAGCATACTTAAATCCTTGTGTAGGAGAGAAAATATGCTTATGATTATGAGGGTCATTACCTTAATGTCTGAAGAACTCATGTGGGAGCTGTGGGCTGTAATCCCCTCAAGCTACTTGGAACCCCACGTTACCACATCTTGGTCTCTAATACTCAGCTTTTTAGGTAAAAAGGAACACTGACACAGTTACCTTTTACCACCAATACTGCATTTTGTGCCTCAGACTGCAAAAATGTTAGTTCACAAAGGAATTTGTGGCATGAATTCCAGCTACATGGGGCCTTCTTCTCTGGCAAATCTTCCAGAAATGCTTTAGCAGTATCTGCTCATTAGCTTAGTCAGTTCTGCATTCAGCTTCTGGACCCCAGTGGCAGCAACTTCACTCTTGCTGAGCTCCTTTGGGCATGGTGAGATACATAAACCACTGGGGTCATGATGCTCAGCTTTTTTGATGACTACCACATAAAGACCAGGGTCCTAGCTGGAAAGGGGACTTACACTTTTAAGTCCCTTACAAGCTTTTGCAAGTATCATTGCTTGCCGTATTAGCTGAAAAATGTTTTATGCAGAATGTGATACTCCCTGCTTGCTTCAGGATATGTAATCTGCACTCTGAACCCTGTGGGCACCATGAAGCCTCCCATTCACAGACATGTTAAAGAGATGTAGACCAAGAAAGCTTAGTGCGTTTCTCTGTTGAATGTAACGTGAAACCCTCACATAGTAGCTGATCTAATTTTCATCAGACTCAGCTCACTATTTTAGGGGGATCTCACTGCAGAAGGGAAAGGAAATTCTTATAAAACTGTATTTTAGAAAACAGTCTAAAAATACAGTAGCTTTTTCTCCTTATCTTGCATTGTTAGCTTCAGGTCTGTTCTATGATTGCCAGTGAAAATGCGTTTTCCACGTGACTGAAGGATTTCTTCTTTTCTGACTGCAGTGCTTGAGAATTGCCTGTAACTAAAAGTAGCATCATGCACAACAGATATGCAAATGCTCACAAAAAAAATGTCCATTTACTTCATCTATACATTTGAAATATGTCTCATGAAGTCAGATGGCAATTTTAGTCATTCTGTCTACTGTAACTTAAACAAGGACAGGGCATGGGTTCATCTTGTTTCTGTGTCCATCCTGTTGTTCACTTCCAAACTGCTGGTTAAAAATTGCTAATATTCTCTCTGGACACAGTTCTGACTCATGTTAGTTAGCACTGTCTCATATGTAGGCTCAGTTCAGGGATGGTATGGACTAGGGGACTGTTCCAAATAGACAGTATGGTTGAGGCCATATTGCATAAGGGGACTGGAATGGACTTAACTGTGGATGTGCACCATGCCAAACCATTTGTCCTTTGCTCCACAGGGTGAGCCCTGGGTTATTTTATGCATTAGTAAGGATGTAGTTTCTATTGACAGAAGGAGATAGACCCACCTCCAGGATGAAAAAGAGCATTCAGCAAGGATGAAATCTTTGTTTCAGTCAAGAAGACTGATCTGTCCAGGCTTCTCAAATAGAAAGAATACAGAAAGAGTACCCAAGTGAACATGGCTATTTGACAATAGGCAATTTTTTTTTTTCCCTCCAGATTGTTTTCCAACTAGGTTTTAATTTGATGTTTTATATGAAGATTGCTGACGTGACACTGTCAGGTGGAAAGGGTTGTGGTTGTGAACAAAGGAGCAGCAACCCAGGACTGTTCATGTTTCCTGCAGAGACCAGGGAAGACTGATAATGAAGTAAATAGCTGTAAAGGAGAGGAAAAAAGTCAACCTAATTTGGCACCTCTTCTCTCATTTAGAGATGATCATTATTTTCTGACTGAATCCTACTGATTTCTGAATTAAAAGAAAAATAATATTTAAAAGATTAATTATTCAGGCTGCTCAGCATCATATTCCTTTTTCATTTTGACTTCCACATGTCATATTGGATCAAATTCATATGATGTTTGATCTCAGGGGTTTTTTTTTTTGCTTTTCTTTAATACAACTTGGCTCATTAAATTGGCTTTGAAGTTTTTATATTCCTCCTAGGATATAAAACTTTTTCTTTTTTATTAAGTTTAACTCTAATAAACTGTATCAGTAGCAATATAATTAATTGTGATAAGCTTGTGATATTGAATTTCACAAATTAATGTTAAAAATATTTATTGAATCTATTTTTTCCATTTTATTCTCCTTTAAATTATTTCTCTTTATTGCATCATAAAATTATTTTAAATACATAATTTCCCTTAATCATATTGTTTCTTTAACAGTCTTTTTTCTAATATTGCAGAAATGATACAATCTTTCATATGATCCGGAACAAACAAACCCAATGTCTAAACCATGAAAACATGTCTAAGATATGAAGGTAAAATTAAGGGAAAAACAGAATCAGAATCAGATTTTTCTGCTTGACTGGAAAATCTTTTTTAGCTGAAAAAAAGTAAAGATACTAGGAGTCCTTTGGTTTTCCACAACACAGTCAGAAAATACCAGGTTTATGAAAAACAAAACATTTCCAAGGTTTCTCTGAACAGAATACCACAGTCTGTATGTCATTGTACATGCAAAAGGAAGATTTAAAACATTTTTTTAATTAGCCTGACACTGAATTTTTAAATTGACAATGCATTCCTTGAATTACCTTTTGCTGAAGATGGCAATAATGTAACTTTTGGAGTGCATTTTCTGCTAATACAGCTACTTGAGTTTGCACAGCTGGGAGATTTCTATTTTTTCCTGCAGCTTTTTCTCCCCCCTCTCCCATTCTGATTTGTTATTGTTTGACATTCTGAGAATGTTTTACACACATTTCCAGTGTACAACATTTGGACACTGATAAACGAATGACAAGTATGATATAAATCCTCATGGAAGACCCTGTAGGGTTTACCCAGGGAGAAGAACACATCTGTCTCCAGCTGTGCAGCTATTTAGGAGTGAAATGACTTGTCCTGGGTTGGGCAGAGATGGTAATTATTTTTTTTTGTTGATGTGAAGATCAAAGGTTATTCTCAGGAAGTAAGGACAAGGACTGTGGTATTTAGCAGGAAAGATTTATACAGGACATAATTTAGTACATGGTTTGCACATTAACCTGGTGCTAATGCATGTAGATGACAGAGAAAATGTAAACAGTCCTGATGTAAGATAAATTATAATTGGTGAAAAGCAAATTAATCTACTAGTCATGAATCTCCCACAAGTTAGCAGAATCTTGAGCAGCTGTTACATTCCACAATCACACTTTGAAAAGAGGCTGCTTGATCCAAGGATTTCTTGCTACAGTGCAAATAACTTGTTCCTCCTGCCCCAGTATGTTTTTTTTTTCCTTTTATTTTATTTTACTTTTTTTAAATAATGAAACGCCTGCTTTTAACAACAGCATCTTGACCTAGGCTAAGCTAACTCAGATTTCTTCTTAAGAATTAATCCTTTGGGTTTATAATTTTCAAGGTACAAACTAAGAATAACCCCCCAAAACAACAGAGATAGTAGTTTGTAAATGATTTTTAATAACTGAGTGTACCATGATCTCATGGTCAGTAGATGAGATGTACTGTTTACTTCTCCACAATGTCCTGATACCAGGCCAGAAATCTGTGAAATAGCTTTCTAATGATTCTGATTCCTAAATTTGACTTATATATGCAAATATTTTTTTGTTTGTTAAAAGGTACTCAAAACACAAATAGACAAATTGTGTGAGCAAAGATTTTAAAAAATACAGAAATGACATGGAAGAAAACATTGAAATCCCTTCGGGCAAACCAAGACTTAACAAAGATTTATGCACTATGTATCGTGACACAAATGTTTTTCAATGGAATTGTCATGTACAAAAAAAAGCTTTTCTGTTAAAAAACTATTAACTATCCATAGGACCTCAGTTCTCTTTACTAAGTCAAACTTCACTCAGATTTGTACATTTTAAATAACAAAAAATGCCATGAGCTAAAATGAGCTATACTGACGTGAAACCAAAATAAATGAGTTTAAATTTGTGTTTAAGCATAATATGCTCATTGCAGATTCCTGTGACAATCAATAGCTGTCTGGAGGAGGTTTGGCTGAAAAATCAGAGGCAGAAAAAACATCTCATAATTGTAGCTCATTCACAAATATTCATAGAATCATGTTTTGGCCTGTATATTAAAATTCAGGCATTGTCTATTGAGTAACTGCTGGGCTATGGAGAAACAACGAAGAGAATGAAAGTCTAGACTTTTCCCCTTCTTTGTCTGTCTTTGTTCCCACTTGCATATGTGCATGAAAGCACATCCAAGGGAAGAAAATATAATTTTTTCTTGGGCATCTTTGCTATGATCCAGGCAGGTATCATGTTCAAGGAAGGCAGGTAGTAGTGGATTGCACAGAAAATACCTAAGCCCGCTTTGACATGGTAGAGAGGTTTTCACCATAAGCAGATTTGTTTTTCTAATTTTGTGCAGGACCCAGTAAATCTCTCAGCATAGACTAATCTGCTATTACAGCAAGTGCAGCCAAAACCCAGAAATTCTCCAGCTAATTCCAACTGCAAGCCAAACCTCATTGTTTCCCCACTGTACCGCCCTCCCACAGAAAAAAATCTTACTGAGTTCCCTTAAAATAGAAAATTAACTTTGAATTCATTGAGGGAAAATCAGCTTCTACCATTGAAACACAGGTTACCAAATCTTCCTATGCATTACAACTAATTTAACATACAAAGCTGTAACATAACATATATTTTAGCATCTTCAAGAATATAGCATTTCTGTGTAGTTAAACCAGTGGGGTGGTGTGCACCAATGAGTTCACAATGTAAAGTAAGCAACAGTATGGCTTGGAAAAGTCCACCATGGCTCTTTTTTTCAGTAGAGCAAGCAGAGATCAGCAGACACAGTAAGGCTCAAAGTGACAAGATTAGCAGTCATTACAGGACTGAGATAATTAAAAGCTGACCTGCCAGGAGCTTCATCTAATGAAACTATAGCTTCCTTATTTACCTTAGTGATAAAGAGCTTCCAGTTGAAAGATTTGGGTGCCAGGAGTCCTTAGTGTCAAATTGCTAAGAAAGGAGTGTGGTGAAATCAATAGCAGTAGTTTGTGGGCATGCAGAGATCATTTCTATAGAACAAAGCTAGGTCATATCAGATGGAGTAACTGCTATGGTATCATTAGGAGAGAAACAGCTATAAGTGCTTTCTGGTTTTGCTGACAGCAGTTGTGATACCATGCTAAAACTTTTATAAAGGTAATAAAGATTGAGAAAGGGTTATCTGTGCTCCTGCTGATTAGTAGATATAGGAAAAAAAAGTTTGTCTACATAACTATCAACAACTCATTTTTAAAAAACCTGTAATATGTCTTGTATTGTCTGTAAAACTTTTGTGAAGAGAGCTTAAAACAAACCTCAGATATTCTTATACTTTTTTTCATGTATTTTTTTTTTCATTTTCAGAATGTTTAATGCTCTTTTTATTTGTTTGTTCTACTTGCTCCATTTTACACTTATTACTCAGTTAACACTACTTTTAAAATTTCCCCCGCTGAAGAGAAATTGTTTTGTATCAATGTCTGTTCCACAGAGATTTATTTCTAAGCATGTTGAATAAATGTGCACACAGTTAAACTCTCAAGTATAAAGTGGACATTTGCCATGTATGTCGTGTTTTCCAGGATGAATCTATTCTCTATGCTTTTACCTATGTTATATATTTTTGTGGTAGCTCATAAAAGTCCACAACATTGTTAGTCACTTAATAAAGACTAATAACATTAGTTGGCCAGAGCTGGGGAAAGAAACTGAAAGAGTTCATGCTACTGACTAAGACAGATTTCACAATAACTTTCAGCAAATCTGTAGAATGTGAATAAACTCCTCAGAGGACAATTTGATCAAAGAAGGGAAAGAAGGAAAGGAAAGGAAAGGAAAGGAAAGGAAAGGAAAGGAAAGGAAAGGAAAGGAAAGGAAAGGAAAGG
>JANHFX010021203.1:0-38003 GCA_027560015.1 Chloroceryle amazona | reverse complement strand
ATAAAATAAAATAAAAATAAATTAAAAAATCATTAAAAAAAAGGACAAAAATTACCAAGATAAATCTGACAACAGTGGTGGGAATCTTGGCCACTGAGATGGCCAAAGCAGAGGAAAGTGTTTGTAATGTAGTTGTGTAACAGGGACAGAAAGTTGGGACATGAATGCTAGAGTGCTTCTTGTAGTAGAGACTGCTTTTGCTTTCATGGCTGCAACACAGCTGTTCTCCAAAGGAGCCACAGGAGAAGGGACTGATGGGCTTTTCAAAAGAGTGTGTGCCTGAAGACTAAAGTCTTCCCCCTTCCTCTGCCAGGAGCTTCAGATTGTGCTCTTTTCCTGGCCATCTCCTTCATTTCCATTCAATAGTACCATGGAGCACACACCGAGCCCTAGAGGCAGCACATGCTTTGCATTGAATCAAATCCACAGTGATGTAGAGATTGGAGTAGGTATGCTTGATCAAATAGGATGGGCAGCTGCACATTTCTGTATCTTTCCCCTCCTTCCTCAGTGAGCCACAAGATGTGCACCATCGTGATCCTGAGAAAAACTGCTTTTTCCTTACTCATTATCAGCTCCTCTATGCAACTGAGGCACGACCTTTCTGAAATCAGTTCTGTAAAAATGGTTAAACTTCTACAAGCCTTCATACTTTTCCCAATGAGATGTGCAGGGCACTCTAAACTTCTTTACAGAAAAGCTGTTCATTGTCCATGGACATAACCTTGGTCTACCTACCACCTATCTCATCTTCAGCTGAAAAGGGAGAGTAATTCTACTGTGATCATAGTATCCTTTCTCCCTTTGTATTCCTCTTCAAATATTTTTCTTCTTCTGTTCTCGTGACACAGGAGGGAGCTGATTTTTTCCTTCCAAATCCATCCATGAGATGGATACTAAAAAACATCATAGACATCTCTGGTATTTGCATTTTGCATAGGATGTTGAGAAACTGGAGAGGATGCAAAGTGATTTGAAAGCAGGAGAAAATGTCTAGAACCCCTCAATCTGCTTAGCTTATCAAAAAGAAGACTAAGTGGTGACTTGAATACCATGTTTAAGTACATATGGTGAAACGTTTTAACATTGTAAACTCATCCAGAACAGGAGTTTCATGAGGACTGAAACAACTAACAAATGTCAATGAATTCAGAATATAGTTTCAACCAACTGTTTTGGCACTTTTAAAGCTAAAGCTTATTCCTGCATTTGAAGATATTTTAAATTAAAAATGTAACTAAATGAAATAAAATTTAACTAAGTTAAATAAAAGGACCTATGTAATTATTTTGTATTGACCAAACCCTTTTGGTTTTTAAGGCAAATACTGGGCTGACTCATTATGTTGATAATAACTGTTTCATCAGTTTAGCTATCACTGTGTTAATTATTCTAAAGAGACATCCCCTGTGGTGGGCTTTGTACTCTGAAGTTGATGCAATAAATAAAAAAGCAACAAGACTCTGGAACCATGTGAGCATTCTTGGATATACAAATAACCACCATCTTCTACCAATGGGAAAGTCAGAGAAGGGCCTATCCCATATTTTAATCTGATAGTTTGTCTCACATATGCTGAGAAGGAGAGGGAATATTTAACCAGTTATTATCATCATTGTTTTTCAGCCTTAGAAATGATTTAAAACTTTCCTATCAGAACCTTCTGATGTTAGCAGGAACCTTCAGAAGGAGTTTTCTCACACCCTCTAATTTTCATCTTTTTTTCTTTGAAGATGTTCAACTTTGTAAAAAGTATTTGTTAAAATAAGTATTCTGAAGATACCTGAAGAATAACCAAGATATTTTATCTCATTTAAACTTTCATATAAGAAGTTATAGGAAATGCAGGAAGTGACATTGTTGAGGACATCAGTGAAATGGGCCCCTTAGGGAGATGATCCAAACTTTTAATTTTTTTTTTTTATGAATGAGGAATCTCAAGTTTAGGGTCTAGGTGAGAGATGCAAAAATTATCAGATGAAGGGACACATTTACAAAATTCTTATGAAGAAGGTCACTTTGTGCTTATGCAGCTTTTGTACCTGCACTCTGCTTTTTGGAATAAGTGGTAGTATTTGTCTCTCACTTCACAAAATACCAAATTTAAAGACAGTAAAGATTAACAGTCTCCTCTGTAGTACTTATGTCTGTTTCATAGGCCAGCCAGCAGCTCTGGACTCCTCCAAGATGTTCTGAAAAAGAAATTATTTGGCTAATTGGACAAAGGTGCTTGGTGGAGCTCTAAAATAATCACTATCATCCCTCATCTTTCCCATCCCTAAATATACATTTGAACTCCATCTTTTAATGCTGCTTTTCTTGCAGAACATCTTTAATCTCTTGCCCTCCATACTAACAAAAATTCATCTGCATGTGAGTTTAAGTAAAAGCTACTATTTATAAAAGTTTTAAGTGGTTTATATTGTCTAAATTTTTATTATACTGTCGTGATAAATTTTGCAGACTTTTTTCCAGTGTTCGGCTTTGACTAGAGACTCAGATGTATGCTCTGCTTATACTGTCTAACTACTGAAGTTGGATGCAAATTTTTTTACCCCTTCCTAGACTTTTCTAAAATACAGTTTGAGGTCAGTTTTAACAGTTGCAAATGTAACCTATATTTTCTTTAATCCTTCCCACGATCTGAAAAGTAAAGAAAAATTTTGTGAATGAGAAACTTCCAAGTGCTTTACAACCTATGGTTTGGTTCACAGCAAGTCTAAGGTGTCCTTCTAAGGTGTTTTGTCCAAGTCAGTGCACCATAGTTAGAATGTAATATGGTAGTTTGGAAATTTCCTGAAAAGATGTCCTAATCAAGCCCTCTACCTGCATCTTTTTTCAAGTGTTATCAGCCTTTTCCTGTATAATATAGTGTGATCGTCCTCTCTGCCACTCTCTGTGGGTTCCTGTTTAAACTCCTAAAATATCTAAGAAATAATTAATTAATGTTACTTCAATTAGTGAGAGAGGAAATAAGAAATGTATTGTATATTCTGGTTTTCTGGTCATACAGAAAAAGCAATTACTTGTACAGCCCACTACCTGCATGCTACATTTTTGGGTGATGATTTCCTGGATACATTATGTTGAGTTAATAAAGAAATTTGATGCCGTGTTTTGGGTAGCAGGAGGTCTAAAAAGCTGGCTGGATTAGTCACTGGCCTAAGGACTGCTTACTTCTTAGTCACTATTCCATAGAATAACCTGGTTTCTTAATGACTTTTATTTTGTTTTAACTCCATGGTTGTTGTGACAGAATGAATTATCAGATGTAAGAAAAAGTCAAAGCATCTGGGTTCAATTAAACATTATTACCCTCATGTTTTGCGGGGAGCTGTTGCAGGAGTGGGGAGATGGCTCTAAGGCCTCTATAAGATGGACTAAATTCATGGTAAGGCAAGAAATTTTCAAGAGTTTCTGAAGTATGAGGAAAGGACTTTTTTAATGAGAGATGGACAGACGGCAGGGCACATTAAATAAACCTTCCATTCTGATTGAGCCCCATGCTTCAGTAAAAAAAAAGTAGTTCAAATAAAAAGGACAGCAGAGTGGACAGAAAAATAATTCTGTTATGCTTAAAGAAGTATACCTGGTGGAAGGATTTGCAAAAACAAAGAGGAAGAAAGGGATACAATTTCTCTACCAGTGACTTCTGGTCAAGAAGCAATAGGCTGGACCCACAGTATGGAAAATGCAAGTTACCAGAAGGAAAACTTTCTGCTGAGACCCACAGTATGGAAAATGCAAGTTACCAGAAGGAAAACTTTCTGCTGATTAAGAAGTGAAGAACACGTTCCCATATTCCGATCAGTGATTGGAAAGAAATACCTCAAAACAATCTAGAGTTAACCTCCTAACACTGTTCTACCTTTCACACCATATGCGCTCTGAACCAGGGAAATTGTATTCATTCTCCTCCAGATGAATGCTATAAACCTTAGACCTGTGGTTTCCAAGTTGGAAGATAAAGTGTGATTATAATGAATAGGAGCTACCAAGCCCAAACTAGTAAGCTCTATTTTTGCAAGAAAGTATCAATACTAGTCTTAGGACTGCTCTGGGGAAGGGAGAAGTCTAAGGAGTCAGACACAGTAATGCATGGGACAGGGCTGTTTTATGTTCCTGATAGTAATATAAACATCAGGTCTAGTTAAGTTACTCACCCAACCAGTATTTGCTTGTGTTTCCATCCCTGATCTAGTGGGAATGCATTTACATAAACCAGTGTAACTTCAACAGGGGAAGCTGAGACTGCCCACTTGATCCCAGAAGACTTTCTAACTTTCAAGCCCTTCTTTAAAGATAAGGGTTAAAATCCTTTAACCCACAGAATTCATTAGCTACTGGCTGGATTAGTATTTTAACCCCCAAGCTACTGGATAAAAAGAGCAGAGGAAGGCTCTTCACACCAGAAGTTTTGTGAAAAATTTAGCTTGAACAAAACCAAATGAAACTGTTGTATGTATTCAGTAGAATTTATATATGGTTTTAGGGTGAGTGAAATTGAACTTTTCTGGGGAATAAAAGACCTTCTTACCACTATAAACTGTTTGTAATATGTTCTTCTAGAACTTTTGATTATATTATAAAGATATTTAGACATAGAAGGTTCAATTTCATGTTTGGACATGATCTCTGTGAATGTGATGTCTTCATTCTTTTCTGGAAAGATATGACCTGACAGACGCTGTTACCCTTATGAGAACAATGTCCTAAGTATTGTTTAGATGTTTGCTGCCGTTTTAAATGGTTTCAGGAGACCAGTGGACAATGCATTTCTGTAGTTCCATTTACAAAGGGACCATAAAGTTAACTATGTAACTTCATCCTAGAAAGAATGAACTGAAAAAAAACAACCATCCTGTTTTAGAATCAGGGCACAATATATGCAAATACCTTTTTTCAACTCTGCTCACTGATATTAAAATGCTGTACAAACTGCAACAGATCTAATTATTTATAACATGACAATCCTTTTCCTTTTTTACCCATTTATCAAAGTGCCCAAATAATAGAACAGCCTCCCTATTTATAAGACTATTTATGAATTATAAGAACAAGTTTAAATTAATATCTCTACCCTATTAATTGCTTAGCTATTTGGATAGCAACTGCGGTCTAGTCAAATGGAAATGAAAATGAAAATGGAAATGGAAATGGAAATGGAAACATTCAAGGTCAGGTTGGATGGGCCTCTGAGCAACCTGATCTAGTTAAAGATGACACTGCTCACTTCAGGGACATTGGACTAGCTAACTTTTAAGGGTTCCTTCCAACCCAAACCATTCTGTGATTCTATGAAACTTAAGTACTAGTAAACATGTTATTGATTCCAACATATAGAACCTACACATTCCTCAGACAGCCCAAACAAGTATTTACCCACTCCTTAATTCTTCACTAGCCAAAGCAGAGAATGATTGTTTTCTGAGCCATGGATCCAATTATTGTCCAGATTAGTTTGTGGGGTTTTTGTTTGGTTGTTTTGTTTTTTTTTTTACTCACAGTAGACCTCCACTATGAAGCTATAAGTGATCATATTGAAAAGCAGCATGGTGAGGAAGGTGAGCCCACCATTGTAAAAAGAGAAGCACAGTAAGCAATATAAATGGAAGCCAGGAAAAAAAAAGTCTGGAAATTAGAAATAGAAGAATATTTTTGGTATTTTCTCTTTCTACGTTAGTGTTTGTTGCTGTCACTCCTTATTTCAAGAATGAATTTTGCCCAGTTTAACTTACTTTTTTATATTAAAAGAAAACAGATCTGGCACTAATAAAGAGATCTATGTGCAGCTTTTAATGGTGGAAAAAAATATTGTAAGACCCTCAAGAGCAGATGAAGGGCTGTTGAAGCCTATAGCTGTGACAATGCTTGTGGGAAAGTCTGGAACAGCAGGGAGGAAACTGTCAGCCAAGAAACCTGAAAAATAGTCCAAACACTACCATAAAGTCCTTCTTCTAATAATGTGTTTTTAATTTTAATAATATATTACTATTCGGTTTGTTTCTTAGGGACCTGTGTTTATTATAAAGCATTCCTTAAAGTTGTCAGTCTATGGAAGCTCCCCTAAACTCCCTCAACATGCAGCTTAAGCAATTTCCCTGTTTTGAGAGGATACATTAATAACCACATACTACTACAGGCATTAAATAGGCCACCCACCCTCCAAGAAGTACAGTCCACATTTCTATCCACTCTTTATGGCAGTTAGCCTAATGGGAACCATGTCAAAGGGTGCAATGAAATACTCTGTGCGTCTCTTGACTTCTATCTCAGGGAGGATATTTTACTGCTTGATAGATATTCATTCAGTTAAGGAATATTACAGAGGAGATGATTTAGTGCTGATGAGAAAAGAAGTGTGCCACCTGTCCTATTGTCATCAGCAGAACTGGTGTCCAGTCTGTGCTGTTGCCCTTTGGTCACATCTTCATACATATGACCTATAAGCTGCTTTAATCACTCATAGCTCCCAAGTTTATCACTCACACATGCTGCATGACCATAACCTATGAGCAGCATCTGCAGCGGTGGGAACCTCATTTTCTGTCTGACTCCAGAGAGTTCATGTTTGCTCTTGTAACTATTCTTCCTGTCTGTGTCTGGACAGCTCTGTTGGGTCTGTCCAGGAGCAGACATATGGGCACAAATGAGGTCTTTGAGGAACTGAATGTGTGCACATATGTGTATGTCCAATTTTTTACTACAAGCATAGCTAGCAATTCTGTTTATTTAAAGTTGGCTGACACTTTCCACTCCAAAATCTTATTTCCAGTTGCCAAAATTGAACTATTTGAGCTGAAATGTTTCAAGTCAACCACCCACATGAAATTCAAAAGATTGTAAGGGGCATGCACTTATTTATTTGAGGTTATCAGGCAAGCCCTATCGGTGGTTTCCTGAAAGTTAAGTATACCAATACATTGCTTTATAAGCGGCACATTTCTTTCCCCACATTAAAAAGCACAGTTCTCTGGTGAGAACTCAGGCTTTCACAGTAGCAGACATGACTGTTAGCTTGGCTGGCATATTGGTAGCTGCAAGTCTAAGGGAATTCTACATATGTCCAAATCTGATAGAGGTGTAAGCAAACACCTCAGAAATTGCAACCTGTCCTGTAACCGCAACTTCATTTGCTGTTGCTGCAGCTGCATGAAAGAACGTGAACTGGTTGTAGGCTGCTCTCTAGTGTCTCCTGATTGACAGGGCTCCAAACTGTATTGCTGTCAAAAGTCATACACATCTTTCCTACAAGGTCTTAGGACATGGCTTACAAGGCATCATGTATTTACCAAATATACTTGTTAACTGCAGATTATGCTGGTGGCCACCCATTAATGGTCTAAAAGGGCCAGGGACCATCCTCTAGCTCTGAGACCTGGTGACTTGGCTACATCCATACTACATAACATTTGGCCTTGTGTCCCAAAATATGTGCAAAATATATGTGCTTCTAATGTAAAAGGTTTTGTTTGTGATATACCACAATTACTGTACCTAACTGTCTCTCTCTGATGTGTTGCATTCACTACATTCCTGATCCATGCATGCATAGTAGCCGTGTCTTTGATATTTCTCAGAATTCAGTAGCCCAATCAGATAAACTTCTCTGACCAAAAAAGCAGACAGATGAGTATGCAAATCCCTCCAAGACAAGGATTCTGTGTGGAAGCAAAAAATAAGTGTATTTATAGCAAAACTCAGATATTCAGTAACCATATAATCAGTCAGATTGGTGAAGAGGCCAGATCAAGGCACCTTAGAGGAGGTCTATCACAGCAGTGAGAAAAGTCTGTTTACCAAAGGCCACTCTCCTCCAGCCAGAACCCAACACTCCTCCCTACTATCACACTGCTATCAGCAAATGCTAACGTGACCTATCTCTTCTAGATATAATCAGCAAAGAAGATGACTACTCGTGTTATCAAGTTACTTCATTTGTTCAAGTGGAAGAATTTTTGCCTGGTGTACTAGGAGATCAAAAGGCAGTTACATAAGGTTTCTGTTCTTTCTTTATTTTTTTTTTCCTAATATATTTCCTTTAAAAGAAAAATCACAGACCTTCTTCACACATAAAAGAATTGTAATCCAATAGCACATTCAGATATTTAGAATTTATTCGAGAATAAAAAGCATTTCTATCCTGTTAGCTTTTATATTAAAAATGTGATTTTTATAAATAATAAATATGGAAAATACTATATAGTTTGTATTAGTATAAAGTACAATTAGTTGTTTTTTTACTTAAGCAAAATGTGCATTGTTCTCTGTTTTCTAATATGAAGTATTTTATTAGTGTGACTGCTTTACAATTTTTTTAAAAGAACTTTTTAAATTAGTTCTCTATTATTTGTCTAATACTATTTTCCCATCAAGTGCAAATAAAAAAATAAATAAATCTTGTTTCATTCTTTCATCTTTCTAGAATTGCCATTCATGAATAATGAATTTAATCACTTATTATTTTCCTACTTTATTTGACATTTCTTTATGTACATATCCTGAATTTTAATCCAATGAATTAAGAATTCCTTCAATCATTTAAGAAGAAAATTACATAATACAAAGTAATACCAGACTAAAAAGCCAATCGTTTCTACTAATTTTTAGTGTTCTGAAAGAAAAAAAAAACAATAGTGCATGATATTTTCAAGAAGAGCAGCTTTTATCAACAGCAGCTGTCACAGATGGGTTACGTTAGTTAGAAGATTCCAAAACAGAAAAAAAACCCAACATGCTTACATAAATGAGAAGACTATCAGCTTGATTATAACACTCTTTCAGTAAGAGAATATATGATGGGCTCATCTGTGTTTGCTTAGACATGAGTAAGGAAGTGTAAACAATAAATTTCAGAAAAATATAGTTCAGAGGCCTTTTTCCTACCTAAAAAACTTCCATTTATTCTCATGCTCAGTGATTAAACAGAATGCAATATATCATTCTGCATATTTTGAGGACTTCGTAGGAGCCTGGATGAGAGAAATGGTAAGAAGCCAGACACCGAATTCTTTAGTCAAAGGATAGCACTTTATTGCCAGATTAATTTCTGAATTCTATAGATATTTTTGTCTTATTGTATTACAAATTGATGTAGCTACTAATTTGTATTCTACTCTACATAATTTTAATTAAACAAAACTGTTCTCCACAGAATTAACACAGACAGTCACAAAACAAAAGGTATCAATAATCTGAAAATGAGTAGAACTTTGTCTGACATGATGTCACATTTTTTGGTTTTAGTCGTGTCAATAGTATTAACTGGAGTGTAATCAGTGATTCCTGTAATCTGTGTATAACACAGCTCTTAATGAAGTCAAAATGATGACGGTTATATTTGTAGAGTTCACTGCATAGTCACATGGAAGAAGTAATTAGCATCAGAACATTGATTTAAGAAATATTTTTCTAGACAAATCCATCAGCATAGTCTAATAATAAACTATCCATTTCAGTCTTTGCTATCAAGTTTGTGTCCATGTAGTGTAAAGCATATAGATGGAAAAGTGCAAGCACATTCTTGATCTTATATACAGAGCACTCTCACAATCATAGAACAGTTTATGTAGGAAGGGACATTTGAAGATTACCTAGTCCATCCCGCCTTGCCATGGTATGAACCAGGTTGCTCAAAGCACCATCCAACCCAGCCTTGAACACTTCCAGGAAGGGGACATCCACAACTCCTCTAGGAAACCTGTCAGAGTGTCTCACCACCTTTAAGAACTAGAACTCCTTTACCTTCCACAATTTTTATTGACTGCCCAGTGATTCACCTTCAGCAGGACAGTCAATAAATGGTTTCATCTTCTGGAATAAGTTAAGGATTCAAATCACCTGAAATTAAGGTTGGATCTAGGCTGCATACCCAAGGTGGCAGACTACTCTGTGAAGGAGTGAATGGTAGTAGTACTACCATCACTCCTTCTATGAAGAACAGGCCAACCATTTGTATCCAAAGAGCAAATGTGATGCTTTAGTTCCCAACAGTAGTTTCAGCATCTGAATCCATTTCACAAAGTAGGTGATGTATGTGCAAGGGTCAGAAGTCTGAATGCTCTCCTTTGGCTGCATCCCTCACACTCACGTGAACTGCTGTTACCCACACCCTTCCAAGGCAGTTAATAGGGAATGCAGAGTTGTGACTCAGCATTATGAATTCAGTTTCCTAATGCTGGCACCTGCAAGTCAGATGTAGCTAAACCACATCAACATGCACTTATCAGAATGTGCCCAAACAAGAGAACATCACTCACACAAGGTACACATATACTGGAATTTGAACCACACAAGTTGCTAGTTGCAGAGGATCAGCTGGAGAACAACTCATCTCTGCGTGCACTTAACCATGGTTATACTGTTTTCTAATCAATTTTTGGTGGGCAAGAGGTATTGGAGGAAACTTAGGAGAGTAGTTGTTCACTGTAATATGTAGAACAGAATGTTTAAACCCAAGGGATCCCAGTTTTGATAATTACCTTGTAAACTGGTGCTTCCAGTATGAGAGCTGAAAATGTGAAGAAAAAAATAAAGGGTTTAGATATGTTTCTTAACTACAGTTCTTTGGAGAACATGCTTCCCTAAAATGTGCCTCTTGGCTCTTTAAGGACTAAGAACTTTATCACTTTTTCTGTTGCTGACATCCTCCTTTATTCAAATGGACTGATCAATATAATTAATTCAGAGGAGTTATAACAGAGTCTGTACTTAGCTTGAATTTTTCTGTCTGCCTTTCAGATCAGCCAATTCTCGTGTTCCTAAAAATGCATCTGTAATTTCTAACTCTATTGATCTAAAAAATAGACAGTCTCCCTAAAATCCTTGCCATGTGTTATTGAAAATCACAGCCTAAAGGAATCTGTTGGAGATCTGTTCTTCTAAGCATGTCTGTAAGTTCTTTTTTGGATATCTGCTAAGTAAAGTTTTCTAAACTCTTTAAGATAAGACATAGGCAATTCTACATGGGAACTGTCATACAACACATTGTAAAACTTTTTATAGTTTAAAATGTTTCACTGTATCAAGAGGTCGGAAAGATAGGAGATTTGGGGAAAGGCATGTGTTAGTTTGCTTTAAATAAAGACAAAAGGAAGGGCCAGTAAGTAATGCATACTAAAGCTACTAAAGGATTAAAAGGTGCCAAATTATAAATAAAATGATAACAATATTTAAGAGTAATTACATGATTTTGTATATTCAATGTTCTTTATGTGCACAATAGGAATATATTTAATAATAAAAGTAATGTTACATTAATAAAAACTACTTCACAAAATTAATGTTTAAGAATTATTCAACTTTTCCAGATAACAAAAAAGTAGTGATAGAATCTGTCCTAAATGGCTCATAAACCCAACAGTTAAACAATGTAAAAAAATTCAGTTCAAACTGATGGTAAAATTGAATTTATTTGAATGTAAAGTCTTCAAGTAGTCCAATGAATCAGTAAAACTGAAACCAGTTATTGAATGTACATAAAGATATCATCAAAAGAACTTGCTAGAATTAAAAGTGGAAGAGACTATCAATGAATTCTGATTAGGAGTGAATGATGTAAACAGCAGGAAATCCAAACAGAAATGTTATTTATTTTTCTTAATCAGAGTTAATCAAACACAGAGTAAGAATTTAAGGTTTTTATTTTTCAAAATAGATACAGAATTAAGTATTAAGGCAACCCATCCTTCTAACAGTTTCTTTTTTTTTTTTTCCTTCTTTCTTTTTTGTACTGTGGGAGGATCTTTATCTAGCTCTTGCTAAGTACTAGCCCAGACCACAACGGTCCTTTTCCTTTTTTTTTAACTTAATCTGTGATTTAAAAAGGTCTAACAGCTATATTTCCAATCATGCAGCTGTAGTGGGAAAGCTAAGAAGAGCACATGCAAGGGGGAGCAAAGAGAGCAGTCTTGTTCTCACTTCCACCAAGCAAATGCTGTTGTTTTGTAGACCAGAGGAGGAAATTCAGACTATATGTAATAAATTTACCCAATCTCCTCTTCAAAAGCATTAACCTAGTTAGCAGAGTTGAAGTCATTCTGCCAAAACACTGTGTATCTTTGGCATTCCCAGATAATCAGACACAGAATATATTCCTGTAGGTATAATTGAATTCTGAAATAAGTACTTACTGTAGTATAAAATACACTTGGGCAGCATTTTCATTACAGCACTTAATCCAGCTGAAATCTGTATGAGCGCCTTAGAATTCCCCCAAAGAGTATCGTGTTTGCAAAAATAGATTTGACAGATGTACAATAGGTCATGAAGTATTTAACAGAGATAACACCTCCAAAACATAATTACTTCCACAATGAAATGAATGAAAGAAAGGTGTAGAGGCTACAATAAAGTCTGAAACACCACACATTTTATTGAAGTACCTAAGTGAGACCAATCTTTCCAAGAAAAGAGCTGAACCTTATTACAAAGTGGAGGTGGAATATCTGCATTCAGGACGTGGCTTCCAAAATCGCAATTTTTTTAATGTGACTGTAGGACTGTAAGACATAGATTGGTACGAGAATTATTTTAGTTGGGTTTTAAAATGAATTCCTAAAGTCTATGAAAATGATTCTTATGATTAATTTTCAAAAACACAGAACCTCATTACAGGACATAACACAAAAATTCTGAATAGATTTTCAATTGTCAAATTGGTTTAAAAACTAAGATAAATCTGGAAGTTTTGAAACCTCTACTTCCTTTCTGAGACTTCAAGATTTGGAAAGTCAATTATATCCGTTTGATCACTTCAGATGGTGTTTCTATCTTCTCTGACAAAGAGATTTTACACCTTTATGGAAAGCATATTCAAGTACAAAAAAAAAGTGATAAAAACTCAGGCGCCTGATGTCTCATAATATATATATATATTCCCTTATGTCCAAAAAGAAACATTTAATAATACATGGAACAGATGTTTTCATCATGGAAAACTAGTGATTTTATACAATTACTGAAATTGCATGGAATAGTGTCCTTTTTCTGTTTACACAATATCAAAATGCTTCAGTGCTAGGTGCATAACCACTTATAGTGGTTTCTTGACTATGCAGTTTGTAAATCTGTTGGCTCTTATTGCCTAGTAACAGCTGCCAGCTGATCAGAACAGATTAGTTTGCATAATTATTATATATTTTTTCTTCAATATCCATCAGCTGAAAGGGCAGTTCTTTACTCAGTGTGATGCTTCCTGTTGTAAAGCTTTTCAGAGATGTCAAGACCCTTGACAGCAGTAAAGCTGCATTTTTATTTCTCCTTCCTTCTCTTTAGCACAAGCAACCACCCCCAACCCAACCTCAACCTATGGCAGAATTTACATAAAAGAGAGAGAAAATCTTGTTTCCCCAGGCCCAGCTCTGCAGCAAGTGGAGTCAATGGAAGTTTTGCCAATGACCTCAGTAGGAGCAACACTCTCTAAACTTCCTTTCTTCTAGCAGGCCAATAAACTTCTTATCTCTACAACGGCTGCCACATGTTTGTACCACATAATTTTGCCTACAGTTAGACTAACTTAACACTAGGAAAAGTTACAGAGCCATAAATTTTGAAAGGATTTAATAAGGCTTTTAGGCATACAACCCCCCTGCAAATCAGCAAAAATTAGGCAGCTGAAACCTGATGTTCGCTCTGGAAGTGCTATTGCGGTACCTTTTCTTGTACATGGTATGACTATTAGTAGACATAAGGGGTTTTATATCAGAATAATGAATGAAAACTATACATTGTTTATTTGTAATATATGCTATTCAGTATCCGGATTAATGAAATGGAATTTGCGGATGGATGGCATGTTCAGGGAAGTAGAGAAATATTACTGCTTATAATTCAAACTTTGAAAATTATATTCAGGAGCAGCTGAGGCAGAAGTCTGATGTGTTGCTGATTTTGTTGCCTCTTACATGTTTCAGTAATAATTTCCACTATGGAGAAGGGAGAGCAAATATCCATGTTATGTATATAATTACAGTGCAGATAAATTTAGGCAAAGCTGCTTTCTAAATGTCAGCCTACCTCAATGTGAATCAGAAAGGGCATCATAGACTGAGATTCCAGTCAGACACAGTCCTTCCTGACTGGAGGAATAAAAAACCACAACTGTGATGGAGTTCTGGAATGATCACATCTGCCCATTAGGGACTGGACATCTATCTCTCTTTACACAGAGCTACCGAGCGACCATCATTTACATTAAAACTCTCAGTCCATTACCAACAGTTGACCTTGCGACCTTGGTTTAAATGCTTCACATCCCATTACTTTCCTCCTGAGTCATCTACTTTCCTAATATTTTATAATAATGCACTTCAGCATTGTCACACATTTCTGGCTCCGATTCTGGAAAATATTCCTGTTCAAGAATACTCTCAGCCGTGTGCTTTATTTTACTTATCCTCTGAAATAAAAGTGAAGCATGCTGTTACTGTTTGCGCTCTGTAGAGATAGACTGAAAACATACTTATTTTATTCTCTGTCCTGGGCTCTGAATGATGGCAGTTATTTTTTCCAGTCTGTTTCAAACAGAAGAACTAATGTAATCATAAATGCATTGAAATTAAATCCTAATAAAGGGTCTTCAGAAGAATGCAAATATTCATGTTCCCACTTAAAAAAAAAAAAAGGTTTATTATACTTGAAAAAGATATTTGAAGCATTCTAACTTTCTAAAGCATTGCAGTATACTTTTGCAATAGCTTGCTACCCATTACTGAATAGATTTAATTATACTTTCTCTGTAGTAGAATTACAGTTACAGATGTTTTTTTCCTACTGATTGGAACGTCAGTAATAATTTAATTAGATATTATGACAGTTTCCATGGCTTATACGTTAACACAGTTAAATTCTCTCTGTAAACTAATTTTGAGAACAAATGTTTCTGTTAAAAATCTTTTACAGTGGAAATGTTTCAAAGGTAGAAAAAGCTAATTATAAGGTTTTTTCCCCTTCTAAATCCTCTGAAGGAGCAAGAACATTTTCCATGGAAATATGGTCAGTCACTGAAATGTCAAAGAGGCTCTAACTGCAGAACACTGAATGGTATATGGAAAGTATATGAAATTTAACCTACCTCACAATCTAAGTTAAATGGTACTATTTATTTATATAACTATAGTGACCCTCAGTGTGCAGAAGATATGCTTTTTACTGTGTGGTTTTCTTGTATGCAAGAACATTGAATGGCTGTATTATATTTAATTAAAAGCAATAGTAGGCCTGCCCAGATGTTAAAAGGGCTTGATCTGAACAGTGTGTTGACATCAGATGAATAGGAGAGGCCACCTGCTAGCTCCACTTTTGGCTTCGTGGATGATTTGCATTCCTGTGGCCTGTTGCTCTGCATGATTGCTCTCAGCACTTCACAGCCCCATGAACTGTTTAATATCATGGATACCTTCCAGCCATGCAGGCTATCTCCTTTTGTAACATCAGTGCAAAAGAAAGAATGACCACTTGCATGATTCTGATGGGTAGAGCATGATGTTTTCACTTAGCATATACCACATCAAAGAGGAGGAAATGCTTTCCTACAAACCAGATTAAGATAAAAATGAATCCATTCTTGCTTAAGAGCGCTAACAAACTTTTTTTGTTGTTGTTTTTTAATCTTTCTGTAAGATAATGCTCATCATTTGAATCTGAGTACAGTACAGTTCAGACTGTTACTGTCTTTGTCCTTGTCTTTTCACTTGAGCACAGAATGTTTCTCATTTAATTTACTAAATACGTGTACTGTTGAACACTGAGAAGTCTTTCAGTATCACAAATGTGTTCATGAACACAAATGCTACTATTAGACTGCACATGCTTTATAACTACAAGACTGTTGCTGCAGTCCTGGTTAGTGTCATCCTTCTAAAAAATTATGAACATTTTGAAGTGAGAGGCAAGAAAAATGGAATCAAAAGGAACAAGAAATCATTCTAGCATCTTCCAGTAGGCAGCACTGAAAGACAAAAGAAAAATTTCATATCCATGTTTCCATATATTGTCCTCTCTTGAGATTATACCTGCCGCATAGGACAGTGAAAGTTTCTTATGTGCTTCCAACTTGAATGTTATTGTATCATCACTCAAGGGGCGGGAGGATGCCATTATCTAAAAATAGTCACCATTATTTTCCTAATTACTTTGTATTTGTGATTTATATTTATTTTTGTAGTGATGAGTTGACTTCATCCCAGCAAGCTCTCACTGACATTTCTGTGTACTTTTATACTTCACTGTTAAATAATGTATTTAGCATCCTGTTATGGTGTGATAAAAGACACATCCATTTATTCAAGTTCCAGAAGCAAAAGCTAACGGTTACTTTAAATTTTAGTAGGCTACTAAAGAATGTTCCTGCTTTTGTGTTCGATGTATCTTTTCCATTATGCAGTATGATGATTTAAGGTACAAGACAGAAAAAAGAAATATTTATGCACAGCAGATTTATATACAATGTGTGATAATTCAGTTCTAAGTTGATGTTAAAAGATTTTTAAAACTATGAACATTTTAATTCAACTTTTTTCCTATAACCAGACAATGACTTTCTTGACAAATTATTTAGGTACTCAAGAGCTGGGATAACTAAGATTAAAGCAGAATTTATATGGCAGAATACCACTTCAAAAGCTTAACTCTAAAGCACAGATTTTCTCACCCCTTACTCAGCTAACTGCAGTATTTAAAATTCCTACGTATTTAAGCATATGATTTCAAAGTTGGTCAAGTATCACAAATTTTATTTCTCGGCATATTCACAAATGACTCAGTCTTAATGCTTAGAGTAGAGATTTTTTTGAACTCCAGAGTATTAAGTGCACCTAGCACTGATGAGAGATGTCATTTCAGTTCTATCCTTTGGCTGAAAGGATCTGAATTTAACAGTGCTTCTAAACTACTAGACTTCAGAGGTTTCAGGGAATAGGAGCTTCATGCACATTTTCTTCTGGTTAATTACAGCTTTTCATTGCCTGGTTAAATTTTTTCTAGTCAGTGGCTGTGATGAGGAAAATCAGTAACTACATGGTGTGCTGACTGATATTAACTGTGCCAAAACTATAGTGATGGCTGGGGAACTGCTGCAGTTACATACAAGAGCTCAGCACTGCTCAGGCAAGATGTGGGCCACTACCACTGGACTACTGGCTATACAGAAGGTATTTGGTTGTTTAAGTTTTCTTGAAAGAAAAAAAAATGCTTCCAGTTTCCAAACTGTGAAACACCACCAGAGAGAAGTATCTCCTTAATCTGTAATTAAGCATCCAAACCTTTAAAAGGGGTGAAGCTGAAGATAATCTCCCACTTACAGCATTTTAATTTGGGGTGCTTGAGGTTGTCCAAAACATCTGTAGCAGGTTTGACAGATGTTACAGGGCTTACAGGAGACATGTACTTGTCTAGACTGGGAGCCAGGAGATGATGGCATCTCAAATGACACTGGGATTTTATAAACAGGAATGTTAAACTTAGGTAACTGAATCCCAGTAAGTGTGTTTAAGCTCCTGTGATAACAGTTATCTAATCAGCACAGTCTAAAGAGTGATTTAATTCACTTTGTGCCTGGAACTGGGAATGGCTTTTCCAGCTCCATGGGCTGCATTGGCTGTGTCTTCACTGGCTGCCATCAGAGCTTGTGTGTGTCTATCACACATGGAGACAACTGCATGTAGACACATAAATTCAGGTGTCTTAATCATGCACTGAATCTTATAATTAATTGTGATATTTTCCTGTACTTTCACTGTAATCAGTAAAACTATAAGGATTTACCAAATATATTGCCACAAATACAAATGTTGTAAACCACCAAATTATAAGGTGACCATGGAAGCTGGGTACTGTACACTTGGGCTTCTGCAAAACCTGCAATTATTTACACACATCCTCTTCACAGCAACAGGGAAGTGCAAAGAGAAAGCATACTGATATTATTCCCCCAGTGAGCTGGCTTGCAGCACTGGATTTAACTAAGAGCTAATATAGCTCGTGTCCACCATGCTTCTGAAGGGGCCCTGCAGTCCTAAAAAAAGCTGAAGAACTTGAGACTGGCAGCAAATTAAAGTTTAATATGTACTGCAATTTGTATATTTTAGAATCCTACATCACTTCCCCATCATAACTGTGTGTTAACTGCCATTACATCCAAGTATATGAAGTAATAAATATGTCCCAAGTGCCAAGTAAATGCTAAAAAAAATCTGAGGCATTTCTTCTCCATGTGGGAACCATCTCTAGTGAACTTTACTTCTGTAAAAGGAAAGTTATTACTGTTGTTCTACAAGTGTTTTCCTTCACTAGAAAGCTGCTATGGAAAATGACAAAGAGTTTACCCTTTTGTCAAGTGCTCTGTAAATGCTCTATGCCTTCTCCAGATATAGCTTTGCAGATGGAAATATTTGAGGTGAGGCTGAATGCTTTACTGAATTGTGACCTGCTACAACATCAGTTTTCTTGTCAGTCTAATTCTATCTCCTTTGCACTACTCAGGTGCTATAAAACAGCTGCTGGTCTAACTGATGTATGCAGATTTAAATTCTCCTGCATAAATGAATCCCCATGCCATGGTGATGGAAATGGCCTAAAAAACTGTGTTCTGAATGACTTTTATTCATGAAAAGTGGGCTTTCCCAGAAGAGGTGCTAGTCCAGAGCATTCCCGTACTCCAGTGATCCCTGTATCTTTGAGTCTATGCACAGATTTGTGTAAATTTGAGAGAGCTAACTTCTATCACAGTCAAAAAAGTTTCTGCTGAACCTCAATAACACTAAAAGTGACATAAAGACATCTTTGCCTCTCATGCATGACAGAGACTTAAGTTTAATCATCAGTAAGTAAGGAAATTAAGTAAAAGAGAGTAACATTAGAAAAATTTCACTTTTAAAACAAACTATATTATCATCCCCTTGACCATATCAGGAGACAACTTTATGATAATATCTCTAAATATATCGGAAACATGATAAGGAGCTGATAGTGAATGTTTTGTTGTTATAGCAAATGGAGTGGTAAGGCATAACGATAACTACTGCTATGCATTGCTATTGTATATATAGTGATGGGGTTGTGGGGCACCACACTCTTTAGGGCTTATCTTTGTCTATTTTTAAGCGAAGTGTTAATTGAGTGTAAATGTGTCTGATTCTGTGATGTAAAGAACTGTTCTTTGTTGACAATTGCTTGTTTGGTATTGGCCAGCTGTGGCTTGAGTGATGAAATACTTTAAAATATGAACTGTGCTTTCTTCAAAGTATGTATTTTGCCTTCAATATGGTGAAGCAATCAAACACTTGGACTTAGCTTACAGGAAGAGAATAACTTTGCTATAATAAGTAGTTGGAGGCCTCAGTTCAAGTAAAGAGAGGATGCTGAGGAATGTTAAAAGCAGACAGTGTTATCACTCTCTTTGAGTACTGAGTTTACCTTCACCTATAGTTTCCTCAGATCCTCCCTCTCTAACTGTGAAAAAAGCCTTTCACAAGTATAGTGATATAATTTAAAGAAGGTGCAGCACTGGGGGATGACAGAAAAGGAAATATCGCCATCTTCTCTTGGCAGTATTTTTACAGAAGATATACAGACAACCCTCTGGATTCCATGAACACTTTAAAAGCTATCCCTTCTTGGTAAAGAGTTTTAAACCCACATAATCCTCTGCTTCTACTTACCTCTCTTCACTCCTAGGAAAAAGTTTCATGTATGTTCCTGTGTCTGGAAATTAGAAAATATACTTGCAATTCTTGACTGATGCGTGTTGACAACTTCTTGCCCTGCTTAGTAGTGAGTGGATCAGTTTCACTGATGTTCTGACATGAGATGTATATCACGAATGGATTCATATTGAGAAAGAACCTATTTGTATCTTTCCACAATTCAAAACCTTAAAATATCAGGACCTTCCTGCTTACAAAATAAAGAACTGGACCCAACCTTGACAACACCCCGACTTCTCCCATTACTCACACTCATGTAATAACTGAAAGTCCACTGAAGTCTATGGCTTCCCTGGATCTGGAATGAGGCCACTGGGGCATTAATTTCAACAGAGCAACTCAAAGGGGATGTGAATTCACAGGACAGAGTGCTACTTGGGCACCTGTCTATTGCAGAGAAAACATCTGTTCCTTTCTCCCAGTAACAACTTGTTAGTTATATTTTTTCTATCATGTGTTAAGTATCTTACAACATTTCATCCCTGTCCTTGAAATATAAATGTAGCAATCACATTTGTGGCTCATGTGCACTCCAGGGGGATTCTTGCTTCCTATCTCTTCTGATAATAATAGTCACCGATTTCCAGCTCCCTAACCTGCTCTCTTACCTTCATTTCACACCACTGGGAGAGATTGAAGCCTCCTGTGACTCTTTCCTTCTGAGAATAATTCAGTTCCCTTATTTGCTGACTTGTATTTCTTAGCTGCTGAAGGCAAGAGAGTTCTCTCATGACTTAATACTTTTACCAGCTACCCTTACTGCTGTCTTCTGTCAACAGAAAAAGTGGCCTCCTGCTCCCACACCGTGCTTACTAGTGATTTGTAGAGGTTCACTGGTGTAGGCACAGTGCAGATCTCAATGGCTCAAAATTGATTGTTATGAGAAGTTAAGTCCAGCTCTAAACTCCCTGAGCTGTAAAAGACATGTTTAAAAAAATATCATGCTTTTGAATAAAAAAGCCTTTTTATTGGTAGTGATCACATGAGTTGGTAAACGTTTTAGTTGTATACATTTGATTTGTGGTATTTCTCTTTCATATACATGACATATACATACATATGAGGCTCCATCTTGCACCTGTTAAGATGGTATCAAGAATAAATCTAGAAAAAAGAAGTAGTATGTGATTTTTTTTTTCTTGTTTTTCTACAAATCTAGTTACAGCAAGAGATATTTCAAGGGGCTGATTACGTCGTTGACTTGAGATCATTTTAACAGGTTCATTTCTGCTGTCGCTGTTGAGAATCAGCAGGAGATACAATAAATCAACACTGTGTATCGTATAGCTTGGGTAGTCCATACCCAAGTTTCTTGCAACTGGTGACCAGAAAAGGTCAAAGAAGGAAGGAAAAGAGAAGGGGTTAGAAATGGAGCATGCTATTCCCTTTACATCCAAAATGAGCTCTGGAAAAACAAGGCTGCTCTCAAGATTGTGCTCTCAACCTAGAGTAAAGAGCCTGGACTGACAAAATGAGGATCAATTTCTATCTTCAAACTTCCTGCAGTTTTTCAGTGAAAACAACACAGGAGAACACTTGCCCCAAAAAAAGCAGCTAGTAGTGTGTTTGAAAAATATGGATTTAAAATTCTGATATCAGAAATAAATGTTATTCCTAAACTACTTTATTGTGGTTAGTTACCCAGTAGAAATAAGTTACCCTTGAGGATTTGATTTATTTTTTTTCCCCTCTCTGCTACTTAGATGCACATTAGCAGGTATTCTGAATCTGGAATATCTCTTCTTGAAGCATGATTATGGTTATCTACAATCCTGAAGCACTGGGCTCTTCAGAGTTAAGAAGTCAGAGCAAAGGTCAATGGAAGCTCAGCTCACAACTTTTTACAATACAGCTTTTTCTTCAGCACAAAGTCTGAGGAAGTCCAAGCTATGGTGTTTCAATCTCATGAATGTCTTTTGGCTTTCACTTCAGCTTGTATTTAAAGCTGGATAACTATTTTAAAAGGGCACTTGAATTCAGTGTCCTTTGTAGAATACTGATCTGCGTTTCTTTAAGAGGTGTTCCATGTGCTTTTGGCAGATGGTATTTCCAGCCATTCTGAAATGTTTAAAAAAGTCCAGTTTTCTGAACTGTCTCCTTCTATATATGCTGTAATTCAAACCTGGGATTTTGAAGTTATGGATAAATTCAGTATTTTAGATGTATTTTGTTGTGAAAATAATAATAAAAATAAAATACCCCTCCAAAATATAACTAGTGGAGGAAAAAAATATAAAAATATAGGTTTAATATTTTTATGGTTTATCTTTGTAAATTTGGAAAAGTTAATGTTTGTTCTTCTTGACACTGCTAGGAGCCAACAAAATCAGTTCTCACCATAGCAATGTGGGAATCATCAGGCCCAGAATATATCATTGCAAAAGAAGAACATCGTTAATTTGGGGTAAACAAAAACACTGGGGATGATTCTTAGTATGAGAAGATAGATTCTTTATGAGCTTGTAGATTTCACCACTCCCCATTGCTGCATGGAAGACATGAAATCAAAATGGAAAAGCTTTTTCACCTTGCTGCATTATGCAATATATAGCTGAATAAGTAAGATGAGGTGATAGATATGGATGCCCTTTCTTTCCCTTTTTTTTTTTTTTTTTTTCATATTGGAAATAGGAAAACAGAAGCTGCACTGACAGAACATAAGACAGAGCTTAAAATTCGGACGGCCTGGAGCTGCTTATCTTTTATGTTAACCTTAAACCACTTGTTAGGCAATTATAGCAGATGCACAGCCATTATAGAAAGGCACAGGTCACAGTCCCATATGCCTCCCAATTCCATACAAAATATATATCATCTCTTATTTCATACCTGTTAGGCTCATTCAAATGTCTCATTAGCTACAGTGGTTAAAGATATCAGGCATCCATGTTTACAAACCTGAATCACTGCCCAGGTGAATTAATTGTGAAGAAGACATAAGGGAAACTGTTCTTTACAAATATTTATAAAGGATAGTTCACCGGTTATGTCTGGCACTGCTTTCAAACAAATACTCTGTACGTAACTTAGATATAATAGAGGTAGATACATCAATATTTAAATACTGATAGAAATATAAGTGAATGCTGTGCAAGCTCATGTCAGTATTAATAATAAACGATACATTTTATCATGTGTACATGGGCACACGTGCAAATTTTCTCCCTAGAAATCATATTATTTGAAATCCTAATCTAGCAAATTTTCAAACATATAGAGAAGGAACTATTTCTTCCAACTTAGCATACATTATTAATATGCATTACACATCATCCTTCAACTCATATGCTGATAAAACCCAATTGGGATCAATAGGTATCCCTTCTATGTAGGAACAGCTACATTTATTCAGATTTTTAATTTTGCATTACACAAGGTATCTAATGCCTTTTGAGTGTAATATTCCATTGTCTATAGAACAAAGTATGAATAACACTGAATCTGCTCAGGCACTGCATGTGTTGAGGGGCCTATGGACTTAAGGCCTGTAAGTTTCAATAGCTTTTCTATAAAGTTGGCATATAGGATATCAAGGTCTTCACTCAAGCAGCGTTATTTTGGGTAATCAGACCTGACGACATAATGAAATGCCTTTGGTTTTGCCTTATACAGCTCCTCACTTTAAAAGATTACATGTCCTAAGTTGAGAGTGCTCAGTACCTCACAAAACAGAGTCCTCAAACAGCACAGTCACACAGTTGCATTCCATTATGCTAACATTAAGCACAGTACCAATTTTATACTGTTCGCATGTTATGGTGGTTTGATGTTTTCAGGTTTGTTGCTTTTGCTACACAGTAAGAGGCCAGTTTACTAAATTGCACAACCGGCTGCACCTTGGCAAAAAAACCCACACTGCAGACATGTGCTAAGCAACCATCCCTGCTATTGCTTTCCCATTGCATTTTGTTTCTGATCTGCTACACCAGGATTATTACAGGCCTGAGCCTCTCCAGAGGAAAGCCTGCCAAATGCGCTGAGCAATGTCAAACTTGTGCGGCAAGTCTCTGAAGTACTCATCCAGTGTGAGGGAGGTTTCATCCATACAGAGGTTTTCCCCTAAACAAATGGATCAAATTGAAAGCAGTTGTAATTTGGAGCATAAATCATACATCAAATAGCAGAACTGCAGTTTGCCTGTCATTTTTCATGAGGAAAATACGCATAACTGGTATTTTGCTGAGAAATACATAAGTAGAGTTTAAATATAAAAGAGAGTGCTTGTTTTAAAGGAAGACTGGTGCTTCATTTAAGAAAATATACTTTATCATTAAGATTAATATAGGTACCCAAAACATTCCAGAATGATTTAAAATACATTCCAGTTGGAGAGCAAGGCCCACCTCAGACTGCTTTCCACACTCCGTGACTTGCAGACCAGGGTCTAAAAAGTTTACATCTCAGTGGGAAATTTCCTTTATCTCCTTTCACAGCAGGTGAATCTGTCAAAGGTGAAGAATGATACCAAGAAGACTCCTTCCATCCCACTTCATCCTACAGTTTTGTTATGCTTTATTAATTTTTTTTAACAGTTCATCATGTTAGTCACCAAGCTTTATTCTCTATTATTGCACTATTTTAAAAATTATACTATTTTGTCTTCAGGAATAATGAGAAAAAGTCACAGGGGATCATCTGTGGATATATGGCCCCTCCTTTACTCCTGCTCTCGTGGGGCAGATTAGTCGTGTGTTGGTTTAACACATCCCTACAGGCAATGTCTTATTGCTTAAGGTTTAGAAATATGAATAATAAAACTAGACCATAAGCTATTTAGTTTGCTAGAAATTAAATTTAACAGCTTCAGCCCATGAATCCAGCTGTAAAAGTATATACAAGGCATTACATGAACAGGAACACATGGAAATCTACAGGATCATATTCCAGAGGAACCAAGTTTTATGTTTGTTTTACCAGATTATCTGGTAAGACTAGACAAAACAGATTTCTTTTCTTTCTAACATTAAACTTCTCATTCTGCTAACAAAATCCTTCTTTGAAGAAACTTTACTGCTGCAGAACAATATTCATAACCCTGACTTGTCCTTCTCTCATGAAACTACCGAATCTCTCAGCTAGTAAACTTCCTTGTCCCTGCAGCAAAAAGTTGATGCTCTTCAGAAGGATTAATGTGCCCAAGGGATTATCTGTTTGGCTTTGTTTGTTGTTTTGTTTTGTTTTCCAAATATACTGATTAATCCCATTAAAGATATTGCATCTGCCTACAAATTTCTTGTGCATATCTTTAAACCAGCAGTCACAGTGGTGCTTCTAGTGCTAGTATTTGAAAATATATCTATATAAACAAAAAGAAAAGCTAAAATCTTGCATCTCAAGAACAAACTCCAGTCCAAAGGCAGTTTGTTTTTTTTTTCCAAAATAGAGACATTGCTGTTGCTACTGATTCTATACAGAAAGCATTCAAACACTGCAGTAATAGGCAGCAGTATAAAATCCTAGGGTAGAAAGAGGGGTTCACTGATATCATAAGATATATGTGAGCCTTCTGTGGCAGAAGAAGTTTCATGTAGGAAATTCTTATGTTAATGCTATGACTGCTCTTAAGACAGTGATAATTGAGGAAGTATGGGTGACAGAGTAGTGGACTTCATAGAAAGGTAAGCTTTGCATCTATTACGAAACCATCAGTGAGGACGTAGATGGTTAGGCCGGGTTAAGAGCAAATGTGAACATCTGGCAACTTGTCTTGCTCCAGACCCTATGCACTATACCTGCACAAAGGCCAAATACTTTGGCATTACACAGGATTTCAGGATTTTTTATTCTATGGAGGAAAATAAAGTGATTTTTCTCCCTTGGGGCAAATCCTAATTCTTCTTCTGAAACCAAGATGACTCCTTTTGCATTGCAGTTGTGTTTAGGCAGCACAAGTCAGGAAAACAGACCTTGACGGTACATCTTTGTACATACCAGTGCACCAGTAATGGCTAAGAATGGGAGCCAGGCCCATAACCAGCTACTAGCCAGCTTCTTCCTTCTGCAGAGTACTAAGTCACACCAGAAATAGGATGTTCTCCTTACTAATCCCACAGCCCCCCTCAAGAGAGATTAAACACTATCAGAGTCTTGGTTCATATCTTGCATGGTCAGTTGCCCCTTGTTGCCCAAATATTCTTCATGTAATTACTGCTATAGGCAGCCTTTTTAGGAGAAAACTGATTTCATCACAGCCACATATCCATCAACTTTATTGTCTTCTGATATCATCCCTCATGCCCCTATATTGCTGTTGCTAGGTGACATGCTACCTATTGTGAAATCACAGCACAGTTCCTGTCTTTTCAGCTGTTGTATATGGCCTTATATTTAGTAGTGGTAGAGATGGAATGGCTTTGTTACAGCACTATAAAATGGAGAAAGTATTACCTGATTAGTATTCATATTAAAAATATAATATCGCATATTGGTGCACATGATGTGTTTTTTTTTACCTCAGAGGTATTTATTAAATTATCTCTTTATGTACATATTAAGATACAACTACACTAGTTGTAAGGTCTAGCTAGTAAATAACTTATCTCAGGATCTGCAATCCATTGGTTATTATAAAAAAATCAGACAGTGACACATAATCAAATCTGCTTCTGAGTAAAACTCTCTAATTCCACCTCATGTCAACAGGGTAAATAATTGTTACATTTTTTAACCTTTCTTTTATAGCTATCTTTTCATTGCAGGTGGACACCAGACCTTTTTAGAATTCTGCTAAGCTCTTAGCTTCCATGATACCTTATGCAAAGATAGTAATTCCTACTAGTTAAGACCTGCCTAAATATGTACTTCAATGAGAATATTTTTAGCAGTTTGAAATATTCTGCCTACCATGAAATTCATCCTTGTTTTTATGGTATAAGGGAAAAACGTGACATACTCAATTTTAACCTTGGTTAAAAAGTCATACTTTTCTGATTTGTCATGATGACATGTGTTATGAATCAAAGGAATCATTTGCTTTCTTAATGGTATGGGAATATAATTTGCAGTTTGTTTTGAAAAGCTGAATCACTGTTTTCAGATATCATTCCTCAGGAAATATGTTTTCAATTATACCCCTTCCCCTTTTTCTCTAAGACTAGCTACACTATTTAAGCAAGAAACACTATTTTTTTTCATAACTATATCCCTCAAACACCTTCTTTCCTAAGTCTCTACTTTTGTTTAAATTGCCTACATTGCATGTAGAATAATAGGCCACTTATTTTAATGATGCCTAGTTAATCCTGAATGTGCATCTCATTGATTGTTGACTTCATTCACTCTCTCTTTGATTTGTGCTTTGAAAAGCCTAAATCACTGATGTTATGCATAATGACCGTTATGGCCTATTGGCAGAAAAAATTTCATATTACTTTAATGCTTTAATTAATTCTTTTATTCCAGCTGTACAATAATTCATGACAGTACATTCCAGATAAACCACATTGGGAATATAATGCAATAATTACCACACTTAACAGATCATTTATGCTTCTACAGAAGGATGTCAAATCTGCGCAGGCAGGCTAGAGGATTAATAAGAATAAGGGTGGTGAATTATTCATCATGCAGTGAATCTGCTCCTTAATTTAGCTGATTGCTTCACATCTTCCATCAGAAAAGACACGTTAACTGCCTTTACCTCTTCCATACAACTCTCTTTTGGGTGGAGCCTTCATCAGAGTTAAAATTTTGTTCCTTCTGGTTAGAATTTTACCTCCAACTTTGGAAACCCCACCTATTCCTCTGCTCTTAGAGCCTGATTCTGATCTCCCTTCCATTTAAGAAGGCTCATCTTACGCCCTTTTTGCCATTTCACTGTTCAAATGCCATAGCAATGATTCTCTCAGATATCTGCCATGACAAACAAAGCATATTCCTTGCTATTCTTAGAAGTTTTCAGCATTGCATCCACTTCTTCATAGTTAATATGCTAATTCATAAAATCTAGTCACAACATGGATAAACAGCAGGAGATTCTATACTCTGCCTACCTAGCTGTTTCTGTCTAAAAGAAACAGTAATGGCTATTTTGTACCATTTTTGTAAATAAAAGGCTTTTAAAAGCTTATTATTTTCTGATTTACTTTTCCTTTCCATATTTCTGTTTTGTCATTTTGATAAACTGGGATAGGAATCACATTTTACTTTCCATCTGGATGCAGTCAAGCTCAAGGCAAACATGCAAGTATCGTTATATTTTTGTATGTTCATAATTAGCAACTTAGAGGTGCTAGCTGAATGATCTCTTGCTGGAAATCATTGTTTTAGAAGAAATGAAGTTTTAGTAGAAACAAAATTGTCCACAGGTAAAACTGAACTCCCTCAAAACTGAACTCCCTCAGAGCTAGCATTCTGCAAACTTTCTACCCATATTATAAAAATCCTATGAATCAGATGTGTAATCTATGAAGCGTAGCAACCTGTCTGTGGTGGTAGCCAGCACCAGATGTTTTACACAAAGGTACAAAAACCCTTACAGTAGGCAGACGTTGGATTATTTCTCTATTATGGAGGTCTTATCCTAAGTCCTAATACTTAGAAATTGTCTCAAGCCCTGAAGGATGAAGTTTTATTTTCATTCCAGAACTCTTCTTTAGTGTCTCACTAAGTTTTGCTCTTTGAGAGTGTTTGTTATGGCAGGAATTGAGTTATGTGGGCTCCAGATGTAGGTTTAGTGTTGTTTCCCATGCTGGAGCTACATACAAGAGCAAAATCTGGAATACTAAACTGCTTAGCTGTTAGCCTCTGGCAAACATAAAGGAGCAAATAATAGCTAGATAATTACATTCCTCAACATTTTAGAAATTAAATCGATATTCACTGGGAGAACAGAGGGCATGTTCCTGACTTCAGGCTATCCTGCTGCAAACTCTTGCTATGAGACATGGAGATGTCTGTGCTTTTAGAAACAGTTGGATGCACTTTTGTAATGGAAAAGCTTTGGTAATTTAAATATAGTGGTCACTACTTCAGGCACAGATGTACCATGGGTAAACAACACTGTGTTTACAATAGGAACACAAGTTCCTTGTCTCATAAACATGTGTGGTGACAACACTATGGCATGGAGCAGGAAATGGATGTTAATGAGACTGAAGAGCCAAAGTCTCTCTGGGACCAATTGCAAAAGAAAGTTAAAGCTTCCTTTCCTGGCTGTCATGCACTGGAGCGGTCCTGATGTCTCTGTGGCTACAATGCCGCTGCTCCTGTCTTGGGTCTCTGGTACCCCATAGTGACCTGTTCCCCTTCTCCCTTGTTCCTCAAAAGGCTCACTGAAAGAGGACTATAACAACTCAAACTATCTCCATTAACACTGTGCTACATCATGTCTTTTTTATCTCTCTCCTTGAACTCTGAATTACAAATCTGGTTTATAATAAATGAAACACTGGGTTAAATTATGTTCCTTAACATGGTATGAAACACCTCAAAAGTTTTAATGGAAGTTCTGTATGTGCAGGAGACAAAAAAACTTTTTACAAAAATAATAAAGAATAATTTTAAGTCCAAAAGCCTATTTACCTGTTGTTCTCAAAGGAAACTACAGATCTTTAAGCATCTCTCTCCACTAGGACCAGCAATACCTAAAAGTCAAAGAAAAGACAGATCTGTTACACTAATGCATTACTATAGAATTTAATGAAATATTCTACGCATTGGTTTTAATTCCTTACTGCTCAAATTCCAGGCTGTACAGTGATCCATTGTCAACATTTGGTTTGGCATTTAGGATTCTCTCCTAGGAAATGTGAAGTGTGGGTTCAATACTCTGAAGGCTTCACAAACTCTAAGCCAGGAGTTCCTGCCTATTCCTCTGTGTTTGATGCTTCCTCCTGGCCAAACTTCAGTGTGTACCTGTTCAACATGAGCACTGCCTAGAAGAGACACATAAGCTTCCTTCATCACAGTGGAGAAGTGAGCCTGTAGCTAAGCTGCTCCAAAGAACTTCCTGAGGGTGATGCAGGCACCTATCTCTCTTCGCTGACTGGCATAAAAATGCATCTTAGGCAGCCTATATCTCTCTAAAGACCCATAAATTTTATAATGCCTAATTTAAATACCTAAAATAGGAGATTTAGCTAAAACTGTCCATACCTATTTTAATCCTCTGTAGTCTTATGCAGATAAACAGCTGTATCTGTTGTGGTTTAACGCTGGTGGGCAGCTCATACCCACGCAGTCACCTACTCGCACAGTGGGATGGGGGAGAAAATCGTAAGGGTAAAAAGGAGAACATGGGTTGAAATAAAGACAGTTTAATAGGTAAAGCCAAGGTGTATGTGCAAGAAAGGCAAAATAAGGAATTCACTCACTACTTCTAATCAACAATTTCCAGGAAAGCAGGGCTCAATCACATGAAACGGTTACTTGTGACAGACAAGCACCATAACCCTGAATGTGACCCCACTTCCTCCTTCTTTCCCGCAGCTTTTACTGCTGATAATGACATCATATGGTATGGAATATCCCTTTGGTCAGCTGGGGTCAGCTGTCCTGGCTGTGTCTCCCAACTTCTTGCCGATCCTCTGCCTGCTTGATGGGAGTACACAGTGAGAAACAGAGATGGCTTTGACATTGCTCAGCAATAGCTAATACATGGGTGTTGATTTATCAACACTGTTTTCATCACAAATCCAAACCCATATGAGTTGTCAGGAAAAAAATTAACTCCACATCAGCCCAAACCAGTACCTTCTCGTACTGAGACACTGTCACATTTTAAAGCAATTCTTTGCAATCAGAAAGATTATAGGATTATGATTTTTTTTAAGAAAATTTCTAATTCTTGTCATATAATTCTATGAGCTGACACATAGACCTTAAAATCCTCATATTTACTATGTAAAACAAATCTCTTCTTGTCCTGGTATACAAACATCCTCTTTGGAGGTGAATTGTTCTTTAAAGTTGGGAAAGAAGTCATTAAGGGTAGCATGGATTTGTTGATACTACAAATGACATTCTTGTTATGAGAAAAGATTATTCCTCTCTTTCACAAAGTATTGCCTAAGCAGTACTGTGGGTCCCTAAACATAACAACAATAACATGCATTCTGCTTCACAATATGGCATCAGTGTTTTAATTTAAAGTTGCTACTGTTTATTTTTCGCCCCAGATGAAGCTTACAGATGCGGTTTTGTTTGAAATGCTGTGAACGCAAGAAAGTACCTATTACTGCAACTGTAGCATGAAGTAGTACACATTAATTTTTATGTGATTACCTCTTGTATTAGTGATGAAGATAGAGAAAGAAGATGTAAAAACCTAGATTTTTTTCCATTTGTTTTACTATATCATGGTGTTGCTTACCATTATGCTGAAAAAGGAACCCCTAAATGTCAATAGCATTCCAGTATTTCCTATGTCAGCCTTTCCTCTAGAGTTACAGCATTCATTTGCCTCAGTCTTTGCTTTCAGTTGACTCTTTGCTGTTGTAGCCAAAAAACACAATGCTTTGTCCTAACTTATGCATGCTAACAAAGGGGATTTTAGATCTCAGGACACAGCTGAAAACTGCAGTCTGACTCTGAAGTTAAATACAAACAGAAAAGGAGAAATAAATGATGCACACATTTGTTTGATGATCTCAGATTACTTTGTATTATGGTGCATGCAATATTTGTTTTTATTCCATATTACACACTACTTCAATTTATTTTTCATAATTTAGTAGTATATTGTCCAAAAGTTTTTGTTGTGTTGATAATTTAACAACTGCATTCAGTTATAGTGGATATGCATTTTAATTATGCATTGTTTACGCAAAATGATGTGAAGTAAATTGAAAACCATCAAATTGTCATATTAAACATGAGCGGACTGCCTTGGCAAGCACAGTCTTTATGTGCAAGCATAAACTTTGCTTTGTCTGTTCAATAATACCTCTGCCTATTTTACTGTTTGGTTGACAAATTAGGCAAGTTTATACTGCACCAGAAGACTTCTTCTCTATTTATTATTGTTCCTAGATTAAGTAATGTTGGTCACAGAAGGAATCAAAAAATTCTAGTGACAGGTCACTATACTAGAACTTAAACTGTTTCTATTGCTCTGGAACAATTTAATGTCAGGGACATGGTAACTGAGTAACCTAAATAATTTTTAAAGCACAGTTACATGGCAAATGCCTAAAAAAACAAATTAAAACACTTCTTCCTGGTATGTCTACAAAATATTTTTATACATTAATTTAGTAATTAGAAGAATAAGCACCAAAAGAATAGAGAAATATAACTTCCGGATTCATACTGTCTATATATATTTGTGATTTATTGGATAATGTCTAATCAATTTTCACTTGCTGGAAAAGTTGAAGTAGAGAAATTGTGTATTAGATATTAGTGTATTAGACATCAGCATATTAGATCTTAGGGTTTGTAATAAAATCATCAACAAGCAAGGTAGCAATTTATCATTCTGTTATTCTTGTGATTTCATTGCCTAAATGCACAGTTCCTCGGATTATCTGGGTTTCCCAGAAACACTCCACTGCCATTCCATCTTCTTCCCTCCCCTTCCCTTACTGCTGAAGCTGCATGCTCTTCTGCCAGAGGGATACAATCTTTAGTTCTCTCTTTATCTACCTGCCTCAGAGCTATTACCATGTAACCTTTAACATATAAAAATTTTCTGCAGTATACAATGATATTTATAGATTACATTTCATCCTCTGCTATGAGGATAGGTTGAAGGAGCTGGGATTGTTCAGCCTGGAGAAGACTCTGGGGTGACCTTATAACTGTCTTCCAATACCTGAAGGGATCCTATGGGAAAGTTGGAGAGGGACTTTTCACAACAGTTCCCAGTGATAGGACAAGGGGTAATGGTTTTAAACTGGGGGAAAATAGGTTTAGATTGGATCTTAGGAAAAAGTTCTTCAGTACGAGAGTGGTGAGACTCTGGAATAGATTGCCCAGAAGGGTTGTGGATGCCCCCTCCCCAGAGGTGTTCAAGGACAGGTTGGATGAGGCCTTGCGCAACCTACTCTAGTTGAGAGTCATCCCTGTCAATGGCGGGGAGGTTGGATTAGATGGTCTCTAAGGTCCCTTCCAGCTTAAGCCTTTTTATGATCTGTAACTTCCATTTCAGTCCACTTCTAGCTTCCTTGGTGAGTTTTCCGGTGAAGTCATCAACAAGTTTGCCAGTTATACTAGTATGAGACTTCCCTTGTCTGCACAGGTATAGAGTTAAATGCAGTGACAATGTAATTGATTTAATAATGTTAGCTGATGTGGGACTCATTCAAGTAAATGTAGCTAATGCAGCTATCTACATCTGAGTAGTTACCCTAGGCTCTCTGAAGTCTGTGGGGAGACAAATGCATACATAAGAATATAGTTCATTTGATAAAAAATAAATACATGTTTGAAATAAATCAGAAGAATTGCTCCTAAGAGAACACAGAAAAGGTGCAGTTCTTTAACTCTCTTTTCCTGTTTGGAAAGCACTATCCCTCAGAATGCAGTGCAGGTACACTTGCCAGGTGATTATTTTGAGCTGTTTTGGTTAAATGCTGATAAATGCTCTCTACGTGAGAAGAAGTGGATATAGCATTAAAGCTGTCCCAGCATGTCCTTATTCAGTAAATATTTCCTAAGGATGACTTAGTTTCTCTTTGTACTATATGATGTAAAGGGGTCACTTGTTGGAAGAGCAAGAAAACTGTCCCCATTGACAAAGGATACTAGTTTGTTGGCTTTTAATAATATAAAAGTAGGAAGGAAACCAGAGGTTACTGCATATTGCACCTTAAAATCAATACAAGAAATACATCAGTATTTATTGGCAGAAAAGTCTGGGTGGAGAGGACAAGGAGATACTCACTACATTTATATGGAAAACAAAGGAAAGGTAGTCTGTGTAACAGTAGGCAAATCCACTTGCTCTGAAAAGGAAATCTTTTGTTAGATATTGTAATAGCACCTTGAAAACCCATTCAAGAATTGGTTCATAGTTTCTCCTGATAATGGCAAGTGATAGGTTACATCACTTAGATGATGAAATTACAGTCTAAATGATGGTGTCAGACAAGGGACACATTCAGCTCTTCGGCATTTCTGCCAGTGATGGAAATATCTCAAATGTTATCCATAAATAAGTACTTTCTGCTACAATTCTCTGATGTCTTTGATATGCCTCATAACAATTATATGTGCCTATGTAGTGCTGTAGATACTTTGGAGATCACCCAAAGGGCTGCAGAGCACCATTCTTACCAGTGCAAAAGGCAGTGCCCCTTATAAATATCATAGCTTATGATACATCCCTTTAGGAGTGTATATAGGTGTATAACTGTTGTGATCATGAAACTAGGTCTAAACTTACAGAATTTTCTTCTTTTCCTATTTAATGCTGTCTACTAGCATGAGAATAAAATAGTTTCAATTTTTTTTTCATTTGTTTATGTGTTTTACATGGTGATCTAGTTGGCAAAAACCCTGCCATCTGACTGAATTAGTGAAAGAATAGAAAATAACAAGATCCAACATCTGGCAAGATGTAACTTGGACTTTCTTCTTGATTATGTCTGTTTCAAATGCCAGGTGTCTATCACCTGGAGTGCAGTCTTACTTTGGCAATGTAAATCTATTACTAACTCTCTGAAGAATGCCGTCTTTGAATGATGCCACTGCTAATGGAACACTGATTTACTGCCACAACTGTAAAGAATCTTTTTTAACATTGTGTTACATTTCCCATTAATTTAGATCAACTAGACCTACCATATGTGAGAAGTTATCTGCATTTTTCTCCAATAAAACTGGAATGATGAAAGCTTTGTTTTCCCTGAGGTATGATCCACTATTGGTAGCCCCATTGTTTTTTTCTTTCACCCTCATCTTCTTTGTCAGAGCTGGAGCATATTAATCCTGCAGTGCTTGCCAGAACTCTATGGCTTATTTGTTGTTTGAGACTCACCATATGTGTCTTTGATCCCTGCCTAGTAGGCACCTTGGCTGCTTGCCAGTTTGGCACTTACGATTATCAGCAGTATGAATAGCTCCCCTGCTTCTGATTCTGTCCTTCTTGCTGTCATCAAATCACTCTTTAAACAACTTTCTTATTTTCTTTTAGGTGCTTGTAAACGATCAACCTATTTTTACCATGCCTTTCTTGGACAAGGTTTTGTGTCACACTGCAGGAAATCCAGCAGTTTGATGTTTCCACTCCTAATGATCTGACTGCCAACTACCTGTGTAATTCCATGGGAACAATAAGTAGTACAGAAACATCTCTCATGGTAGCATTTGAAGTTTCTCTGCATATTACACAATTTGCCTGTTCTCCCCATCTGGTAGGCTTGGTGGCATGACTTTTACAAAAGATTATTTATTTTAGGGAAAAGCATTCCTTTTAATAAACGTTTTAAAACCTTTGACCAGAATACAGCGTGAGCCAATGACTGATAAATTCAGAGGAGTATCAGAATGATAAATAGTTTTAAGAGACAGATGGAAAGACAAAAAGCCAGTCATATGCAATTTCTCCTCACTATCCTGATATAGCACTAAACACTTCTGAGTCCTTCCATGTGTTCTATTAAACCAAAGTTATTCCAAAATGCCATTGCTGAACAAAAAATATGCAAAATCAAAATAAGGAACAGCAGAGGCCATATAAAGGTCCAGACAACAAGAGGCCCATGTGCTGTTACAGAAAGATCTGCCAGAAGTCTCCATTATTCTTCACAAGATTTTGCAAATGTTTTTATTAGTAAATATAGTGGTACTACCACTGAAAGTAGACAAGGTTAAACAGCATGTTGTACTGTATCTACCGTCATGTGTCAAGGTTTAGGGCTGGGGCCATCCACTAGGCCAACTGCAGATGCTGTTAACCCCTCTCCCTTCCTACAGGGGAAGAGCAAGAGAATAAGGGTGATTTAAGGGATTAGAAAACTAAAACAGTTTTAATGAAAATAATAAAATGTAATATATGCATATTTATATACAAACCCAATATCAAACCCAACCCCTATGTTGGCAATTACATCACTGTTACCACTGATACTGTGGGCAGGCACTGGGGAAGTCCCGGACTGGACTCCGTGGCAGATGAGAAATGAATTCAGGAACAAAGAGATTGGGATTGAACGTAGATCAGACAAGAGTCCTCCTTAGATGCTGGCCATTGAAGAGGAGAGCTTGACCATGATCCCTTAGCTTTATACCAAATATGATGTACATGTGATGCAATACCTTGTGGGTCAGCTCAGCGTCACCTGTCCTGGCTGCTCCTCCCAGCAGGTGCAGCCTTTTACTTTCTGCACCCCCTAACATGGTGCAAAAGTTCTAGCAGTGGCCTTGGTCTGCACACTTGGTCTTGGTAGTAACTCTAAACATGGGGTGTTTTCACAGACACTGTGAACTGCCAACTTCAGAAAATGCACTTAATTAAAAGAGACTGAGCTGAAAAGTAAAATTACTGAACAAAATTAGCTCTGTTCTTACTCAAACTAGGACATCCTGTTAACTCATAAAGTAGGGTGGAGTTAAGTTTTGTAGCCCCTGCAAGCAAAGAACACTATCACTATCAGCATGATTATGTCTGCCTCAAATGCACTCAACTTGGAGCTACTTTTGCACTGTGCTGTCCCATATGACTCATTTCGGAAAAATAATTTGGTTTAGCTCTGAAGCTTTTAACACATGGTGCTTTTTCAATAGGCAAATTATCACATCCTTTTCGAGGAAACATAGGAGTTTCAGATCAGTATGTTTTATTTATACATTTTTGGGGGGATTTTATAACAACTGCTTACATGGAATTAGAAATTCTAGTTGAAGCCCTCCATGCTAAACTGGCAAGGGTGAAAAAAAAAATATCTGATTTCAAGTACAATGAGTGGTACAACAGTTAAAAAAAAAAAAAAGGAAACATTTGAGTGAGAACCCAGGATGATTAAAGGTAACATGAAGTTTGATTTCAGCACCTAAATAACTTGAGAACAGAGCAGGTAGGTAGGGGAGGTATACTTTATACACAGATATGCTCCAACTTCCCCGTGATTGCATTTTTTAACGCTATTTCCTTCCACCTTGCTATGAAATGTATAGAAAATTGCAACATGAAATCGTTTACCTCAAAAAAGAGCTTTTCTTTTCACATGCACCACATCACAGATAACCGTCTCTCCCTGCGAGACGAAAGAAAAAGGCTTAATATTTTGGCCAGCCTTTGTACATTTTATCCCTGGCTTTACAGGTGACTGGACCAAAGCAAGTACCCAGAGTTGGTATTCAATGGAAAGTTAGTGGAATTTTGAACTGTGAAAACAGAATAATTTTAATTCACAAATATTTTACAGGAAGAAGTCAGAAAAGATATCAAGTGCCTCATATCACAGTCAGTAGAAAAATCTCCTGGCACTTTTCTGTGGCCAGATTTGAAATTGAAATTGCACAGATGCCCACCAGTAACATTAAAAAAAAAAAACAACAACAACTCGGATTTAAAATATTTTATTTCTGAACTGCTGTCATAACCCTCGGAAGACAAACATTTCCCAGCCAATGAATCAGCATCCAGTTTTGGTTTACAGTGGCACTCAGAAACAGGGAGGGTTTTGGACGCACAAAACAGCAAAATGCAAAACTGAAAGAAATAGTCGCTGCTTTGACAGCATCATGACTCTGCCTGAACGACTGAAACAGAGACCTGGCTGTAAAAGTGACAATATTTTGCAGAAAACGACCGAGGGAAAGGTTAGCGAATTAACAAAAAATCTCTGATACCCCGGAAAATGAATGATCCAGAAAAAATTTCCAACGCATACGATATTTTGCTTGAGAGCAGTTTGGAAAGTTGGCTGACACACTGAATGCTGAAGGAGATGACAAAAAATAACCAACTTTGGAGACAGCTGTTAAAACCTGAAAAGTATTCCATTTGCTATGTTCTCAGTTTCTGCTACCCGAATAAAAAGCATGAATGTAAGCGTGCACATAAAGCCCCTTGTCAAAGACGTGCTGCCACCTGAATGGCCGATTGAGCAGGACACGTCTGATTCCACATCGTTCGTGTCTGCCTCAGGGTCCCAGACAGGGCAAGAGGGCTTGTTCTCGAAGCGGCCCTGTCCCGTCTCCTTTCCCCTCAAGCCTTCTACCAAAAGCATGGGCAGCGCAGACCGGGCCCCTTTTGCCCCAGGTGTGCGGAGTGTCCGCGGGACGTGGGGCAGGATGGATGGCTGTCCCCACGCCCCGAGCTCTGGGCCCGCCGCGTCCCCGAGTCTCCTCAGAGGTTTCTCCCAGCCCCGCCCGGCAATAGCTCAGTGCTGTGGCACTGGCCGAGCCCGCACC
>JANHFX010021201.1:6242-19239 GCA_027560015.1 Chloroceryle amazona | reverse complement strand
CGTGCGCCGGAGCTCGCTTCCCTCCCCGACCGCCGGCCACGCCTCTCCCCGCTGCCTCTGCCGGGCCGCCCACTCCTCCCCACCGCCCTCCCCGCAGCCGCCTCGGCCCCCGGCATGTGCGTTTCCCCGAGCTTTCTGCCTCTCGCGCCGCCAGCCGTCGTCCCTGCCCTGGGTGTGCAGCCCCAGCGTCCCAGGCTGCCCTTCCTCGGGAGCTAGTGCCCGTTCCCGAAGCCCTTGTGTCCTTGAGAGGTGCCTGCCAGCCCCCTACTCGCGGGAGATGGTCCAAGCCCTAGTGCTTTACAGATGCCTTTGTCCCAGTCAGAATAGGGATGTTTCTGGCCCTACCAGCCCTGTGCTGTGTTTGCAGCCCACCTTATAACGCGACACCGCTATGTACACACATATGCATGCCTCAAGAAAAGTACTGGGCTTTCCATCTTCCTTACACTTTACACCTAGCTTTGATTTCTTCTCGCAGTTGTTATAAAGGATAATTTTTGGGGAAAAAACCCAAAACAAACAAAAACCACAAAACCCTTTTTTTTTTTTTCTTCCTACTGCATTATTCTGCAGAGAGCTGTTGTCTCCTTGACAGTTTTGGGTTTTTTTTGTACAGCTTGGGCAGAGACAGATGCTGCTTAAAATTATCAGGGGATTTTGAACACCTTGATGCTAAAGCAGCAGCAGCAGTCTTGCTCTCGTGTACCAAGAGGTTTCAAACAATGGCTAATGCCTTTTTGAGTGTGTTACTATGTAAATCAATAGAGAAACATACTTACATTTTAATTAATTAGGTTTCAAATGTAGCATTCTTTTGAGTGCTTGTTGGAGATCGTGCAGAGAAGTCTGGGGGAGGTTATTTATTTGCAAGGTTTTTAATTGCATCTGATAATGGCTATAAAGTTGTGTTTTGTTTTTTACTGAGAACTTTGGTGCTGAAACACTCTTGTATGATAGTTACTAGAATCTGAAGAAATAATTGCTGTAATGGGCATATTCTTTTTGAGTTTATACTAATAGAGATCCACATGGCTCTAGGGAAGAACCCAGAATCACAGGCAGTAGATCTTATTATATTGCATGGGAAAGCTGTCTCCTCCTTTGGTATGCTAATAGATGACAGACTGGACTGGCCTGCCAGCGTGTATTTTAGTTTGTAGACGTGACAATAGCTATTTTACCAAGAACTTGTGAGTTCCCATCAACAGTCCCCTCCTGTAGCAGTCTGCTATTTTGGGAGGCAAACGGCCAAAGCTTCTTCTTCTAAAACTGGCAGATATACAAAACAGCGCCAGAAAATATTTAAATGTATTTTTTTTGTGACTGTGTTATCATTACCTTTAGCTGTTGTTTGGGGGTGTGGGAGAGTTGGTTTTTATTTAGTTGGGTTTATTTAAATGAAGTTTATGCCCTCGTCACCTACCCTAAACTGAAGTAGGAATTTAGCAGTTCCAAAAGTTACCATACACAGGCTTTCAGAGAGCTTGCCTTTCATTTATAGAATGTTTTGAAAGTATACCAAAGAAGCAAAAACTTAAGAGCTTCTTACAGCATCATAAGGTGTTTATTGACTTGATATTATGGTGTCTCATTGGAGCTGTAGTTCATGCACCTCATAATCCTGTCTTGAATGTTGCCATGAGTTCAGTTTGTAAAAGAGAATAAGACTATGAGTTGGTTGAAATACCGTGTCTGTGACATAGCAGCATTTTAGTCTGAATTTTTTGGGATCCAATCAAAAGATTTTGGCTTGAGAATGTTTAAGGTGGGGTGGTTTGTTGTTGTTGTTGTAGTACTTAACAAGTAGGCAGCTTCTTGAGAAAAACGTGTTTTCTGCTCCCTGAGTCCTTTATCAACCATCTCATGCCATCCCCCCAGTTTTGAGAGCAAACTCTCTTCAGAAGTTTTTTATTATAGCCATAACAGAAAACAAAAGTAGAAGTCCACATGCACCCTCTTTACTCATTTCTTTTGTAGGTATGTACTTCACTTGCAGACACTGGATTGTCTTGTACTGTGTACAGACATGTCTAGAAAAGTATCTGAATTGTTTTCATATTTTGTCATAGAAGTTTTTGCAGCCTGTTGAAATGGAGCATTCTTTCTGGTTTCAGTAATTAATGGAATTGCTGCATGTGTTTGGTAGTTGTATTTTGCATATCAAATCTTATTTTGCCTTAAATGTGTTTTTAAAACTCAGCCTTTATAGTTAAAACAATTTAATTACTGTCATTTCTTTCATTATTGTCATCTTGCAAAGTAAATGTTAGTCATAAAGCTTCTGTGCTGGTAAAGGAAAATTCTCTCTAGTTTTGCTGTGTTTCAGTTCTGTAGTTGTGCATGTTTGCTCTTTTCCTCTAGATTCTAGAGAGATAAATTGGTTTGTACAACAAAAGGTGAAAACTGTAGAGTTTTGTGATAAAAGTAGTGAAGAATTGCTTTCAGTGTGCTTCTGTGGACGTTTAAATTTTTCAGATGTTCACTAAAGATTTTGTTTGCTCTTTAAATGGCAAAGGTGTAGAGATGAGGGAGAGGCTGTTCCAAAGGTCAAGGTAATTGCCTAGGACTTGGACTTAAACTGTCAGTTTCCTTCTCCTGCCACAGATTTTGTGGGCAAATCACCTTTGTGCTCTAGATATAAATTTGGTTTCATTGTACTATTCAAGTTTGTAGCAGTGTTGTGAGGATAGAGATTGTAAAGCAATTGACAAAATACAGAGGCATGTAAATTTCTGGAATGAGAAGCTCTTTTGTTCTGCATCTCCTGTACTTTCCTGACATGTTGCTTCCTGGTACTTGGTAGGTGGTGCTCTAACTTTTACTGTATGGACTCTTGCTCAGTAGCATGGGAGAAGAGGAAGGACTACATCAAACACAATTACTGGTATGTGATCTTTTGCTTCTAAAATGAAACTGTCCTCTGGTATTTTGTGCAATCTCAGGAGCAGGGTGACAAGGGACTATTTTTATGATGTAAGATACTAATTGAAAGTAAGTGTTAGAGAAGAAAATCCAGTGAATGCTGTGAAAGTTTACCATTTAAGAATCCATGAACATTTTTTTCCTCTGCCTCTATGCACCCAAGTGTGTAGAAAACCAGGTTAACATTGAAGTTTTAATTATTCTTCACAAGAACATAAGTTCAAATAAAGCTTCAAACTGCACATAGTATTTAATTTTTGGTGGCATAATTGTACATGGTTGATTAGAAGTCCCAAAAGATTTATCTAGAGGTTAAGCTTCACATGGAGTGTGTGTGTTTAGAAATTACTATGCATAGGAAGAGTTACATGGAATATCCTCTCATAAGAAGTTTGCAGGAGTATCTAAAGATCTGGAAAAGGCAATGTCAAGCAAAACCTTGGGTTTAACAGAAAATAACACAAATATGTTAGGTTACAGGGGAACACTTTAAAAAAAACTTGTAAAGCATTTAATATATTGACAACCTGTTAATTACTTTTAAGAGGTCTATGAAAAATGACTGTAAGACCAAGTTAATATATTTTGTATTGTAGTCTCTGCATGTTACGATTTCTGCATGTTATGATTTTGAAAGAGTTTTGCACCTTTAGTAGAAAGAAATCTTTAAAAGCTCGCAAATCCAAAAAAAGGATTGTTTTGGGGATGTATACTGCAATGTAAGAAGGGTTGTACAGAGTCAGACCAAATGTTTATCTAGTACTGTGCTATCCCCAGGTTTTTAGAGTAGATAAGTGTGTGACGTGTTTTGAAAGGAACAATGTTGTTGCACTTTAGTGGATTTTTAGTGACTCTGAAAAAGCTGAGAGAGAGCACTCTGAAAATAGGTAGAACATATCATAGCAACCAGAAGAGCAAGGCAGAGGTTACGGCTTAGCAAGGGAAATGGAAAGTGAGATAGAAGGACACTGCAATAATATTTCGGTTTTATCAGCTTTTCTGTTGAAAAACTTTGTTTGGGTTCACTGCATTAAAAAAAAAAAGTCCCCAAATGTTGCACAAAAAAGAATTGTAATGGCAGAAGACTTAGAAGGGACATAATAATTGTGTAAATGTGAAGATCAGGTACTAGCTTTCATTTGCAGCCTAATTTTTATAAGACTGAAAGACATGACATATACCTCTTTTAAAAAAAAATCATTTGTATTTCAAATATTTACTGCAGTATTTGTATGAGGCACTATTGTCAAAATTACTGTAATTCAGAAGATTTGGAGGATAGTGCTTCAAAGTCATACCTTGGAAAAGTCAGCAAGTGACTTTTGATGCAAATAATGAGAAGTCTGAGTGCACCCCACGTACATTTAGCTGGTGAACCTAAACTAGGAATACAGGGATTTTGTTTTCTTACAGTCAGCTGGGAAAGAAGTACAGAAGCCCATACAGAGGGTGACTGTGCCTATCCTTGTTGAACTTGCACAATTCATATTGGAATTGCTTAGTTACTCACCAGAGTAAGGGAACTGGAAGGACTGCTTTAGGCACCTCAGATGAATGTTTCAAGGTATATGGAACAAATCTAGATCTTGCTCTCCTTGTAGCCAAAATAAACTATCCTGTTGAAGTATGCCACCATGGTATTTTTTTCATGTTACTCTGTTTGGCATGTTGATATTCTGGAGGGGGAAAATCTTTTAAAGATGGTGTGCCAGGTTGTATTTTTATTTCCAAAATTAGAGGTTAAGCATGCCAGTAGAAACTCGGGAGGAGCGAGGAGAAACTGCCTCTCCAGTAGGTGAAATACAGACGTTGAGATGTTTGCTTCTGTGCGAAGCAGCAGCTCCTGACTTCCATCAATTGTGGAGCTTAATGGGAGCCAGGAGCCGGGAGCCCCTGCCTCTCTCGGAAGCCATGACTTGTGGACCTGCTCACCCCTGGTTCCCGAGTGCCGTCTTTGGGACCCAGTCCACATGTTCCTGACCCCTGTTGTATCACACTGGCCATTCTATAACCTGGTATGACAATTCTGTTGTTTCTATCTTAAAAGAATTTGCTGTTTAAGAAAGTTTTCTGCTTTGTTTTTCAGTCTCTTTTTTTTTTTTACCTCCCTCTTGAGCTGTTTACAATGTACAAGATTTTTCTTTTTTTTAACAGGACACAATGTTTGTGCGAGGATTAAAGAGAAAGTGTTTTGATGGTGAAGAAGATATTGAAGGAACTCTGGCTGGTATTAAGGCTATTCCTTCATATAATCTTCAGCGGCAGTCACTTTTAGATATGTCCTTGGTTAAACTTCAGCTGTGTCATATGCTGGTTGAGCCTAACCTTTGTCGTTCGGTACTTATTGCCAACACAGTACGACAGATCCAAGAGGAAATGACTCAAGATGGGACTTGGCAGATGATAAACACACAGAGTACAGGGCAGGCATCCCTGGATCGTCTTGTTTCAACAGATATCCTCTGCCGTTCATCTAGGGAACAAGCTGAGGGAAAGCATGTTCCAGGCTATAGTACTTTCAGTAAAGACTTTGAGGGTGACCAGGCACGAGATAGTTCAGAAACTATGTCGACAGCCTCTTCAGTGCAAGGCCCGAGAAACCTGCAGAGCAATGTGTGGGAAATGGAGAATCCACAAGAAAATAAAGGAACTTTTCAAAAATCATTAGATCAAATATTTGAGACACTGGAGAATAAAAGCCCTAACTCTGTTGAAGATCTGTTTTCTGAAGTTGACAATTCTTACTATGATCTCGATACTATGTTAACAGGCATGATGAGCAACACAAAAATGGGACACTGTGATGGGCTTGAAACATTTTCTTCTACAACAACTACACCTTCTAATTCAAATTGTAAATCTGATCTTAATGAGCTTGATCATATTGTGGAAATCCTTGTTGAATCCTGAAAATCCTAGGAGATAAAGATCTATTAATGGGAAGAAAAGACTTGAGAAAGCTATTTCCACAGTTTGTTCTATTAAATCTGCACGTGTATTTTACAAATATATATTATATAGATAGGTTATGAATGAAGATTTCATTCCTTAATTAGTAACTTATATGTTTATTAGATGTGGTTAATAAAAGGCAAGTACTTACTAATTAAGGAATGAAATCTTTATTCATGACAATTTGGTGACCCCGACGTGATCACATATTTTTGGTCCTCATAATTCTTTATCGGAGAATGATCCAGTGGCATTCCCTGGGAGTATGGCATCCCATATAGCATCTCTTAAGGTGAGATTCCAGTTTCGCTATGAGGCATGGTTCTGATATTTAATAATGCCAATGGTAAACATTTTACCCATGACAACGGGGTTTCAATCATTAATTTAGCTAATTGTTGTTTAATGGTCTGATTCATTCTTTCAACCTGCCCTGAACTTTGAGGATGCCGTGGGGTGTGGTACTCCCACTTAATGCCCAGGGCTGGGGTCAAGGCCCTTAACACTTTGGATATAAAATGTGTTCCTTGGTCAGAATCAATATTTCCAATTAAGCCAAAGCATGGTATGACATTTTCCAATAAAGCTTTGGCTATGACAGCAGCAGTTGCCCATGCAGCTGGGTAAGCTTCTACCCAGTGTGTTAATTGATCCACTATTATCAACAAATATTTAAATCGCCCCACTTTAGGTAGTTTGGTAAAGTCAATCTGTATCCTTTCAAATGGTCGATATGCAATCCTCCTTCCTCCAGCAGGTGTTCGCCTAACTGCCTTCTTACTCACCTTCTGACAGGTTAAACACCCTTGGGTGATCTGTCTGGCTATTTGATATATCCCTATGCATCCATAAAATTTCAAAAACTGATCACTCAATGCTCGAGTTACCCAATGGGTTTGTAAGCGTAACTGAAATAACAAATGCCTAACCTGGTCTTTTGGTAATATTTCTCTTCTGTCAGGTAAAACCCATTTTCCCTCTTGCTGTTCTGCCCCTGTCGTTCTTAGAACTTTTATCTCTGCTTCAGAACACTGTCCTTTTGATTTTTCTTGTTCATTTCCTGTCTCTTGTAAAGTTAAGACTATAGAAGGCTTTCTAAGTGCTGCTCCCCGAGCCTCCTTATCAGCTAGGTTATTTCCTCTTATAAGCTGGCTACTTCCCTTCTGGTGCCCCCTGATGTGTACTACTCTACTTAGGGGGTCCAGTAACTTAGAACTATAGCCCACAGTTTTTTTTATTCTGGCCCATTCTTGGGTCAACACCCCGTGAGCTGTTTGATTAGAAACATTTACAAATGGAAGGGTCTTTCCAGGTCCAGAAGGCTTAATACTGGGGCTCTACTAATGGGGTTTTTGAAGTATGTCCAATTTTTTCTCATCTTCTTCCATTTAATTCTTTCTATAGTTAATTGGTCATATAGCAATTTTACCTTTTCGCTAAATCCCTCGGTCCAGGGCCTACAGTATCCTAAGAGTCCTAGAAATTGCCTTACTCCCTTCTTTGTTCTAGGTGGTGGCAAAGATAGGATTCCCGATATCCTGTCAGGATCAAGCTTTTTCTTTCCATAGCTTAGCCAGTGTCCAAGATACTTTACTTCATTTTCTACAAATTTAGATTTTGATACTTTCAACCCTTTCTCCCCAAAAGTTAAGCAATTTGTTTGTGATTTTTCTTGTCTCCTGTTTTGCCTGCAATCAACATATCATCAACATATTGTAATAATTTTACTTCCCCTTCTGCCTCAAAAGACTGTAACAATTTCTCCAGCGTCTGGCCAAACAGGTTGGGGAGTTTGGTAAATCCTTGTGGAAATACAGTCCATCTCAACTGTTGTCTCCTCACAGTTTCTGGATCTTCCCACTCGAAGGCAGAATAATCTCTGAATCCCTTGTCCAGTGGACAGGCCCAGAAAGCATCCTTCAAGTCAATTACGCTATACCAGGTGTATTGAGGGGTGAGGTGGCTCAGTAAGGTATATGGGTTAGCCACCACTGGGAACTTGGTCGCAGTTCTGCTGTACTGCTCTGAGATCCTGAACTAATCATAGGGCCCATTGGCCCTCTTGATGGGTAGTATAGGGGTATTATGAGGAGATATACATGGCTCTAAGGTTCCCTTCTGAAGTAAGTTGTCTGTAACTGGTTTTAGTCCTCTCCTTCCTTCCAATGGAATAGGATATTGTTGCAGTCTTATTGGTTGTTGAGGTTCCGTAATTTCTATTGTCAGGGGGTCCATCTCCAATTTCCCTACTTCCCCTTCTTGATACCAGGCTCGAGGACCTATATAACCCTCATCTTCTCTAGCTAAAGTATATAACCAGACTTCTATTTTCCCATTTTTACTTCTAATCTCCAATCCCAATTTAATTATCAAATCTCTTCCTAATAAATTATATTCTGCCTCGGGTACCAATAAGAGATTACTGAGGCTGACGTGTTTCTGATTCTATTTCTACATTCTCCAGTAAAGTTGCTTTAAAGGGTTCCCCTTTTGCCCCAACTGCAGTTAATGTTTTCCTCTCTTTCTTGATTCCTTTTGGTATTTTCCAAATAGTTGATGGCTTGGCCCCTGTATCAACCAAAAAATAAACTTATTCCTTATGGGGACCTACTAATAATTTTATCAAGGGCTTGTTAGATGTTTGTGTCCCCAAAAGATATAGCCCCTGACACCCCTAATCCTCCTTAAACATCTTCTCATCTTTCATTCGCTTCCTACAATTCCTTTGGAGGTGTCCCTTTTTATTGCAGTAATAACAAGTGGGAACATCATTCCTTCTCTCCCTTCTTTCTTCTCCGTAATCTCTACCGTCTCACTTCCCAGTTTATCTACTCCCTTTAGTTTTTGGCTCTCCCTAATTGCTGGTACAAAATTTTTTGCCTTTGCTTTTTGTTTTTCCTCGTTCCTTCTTACACAGAAGGTGTAAGTGTGCTTCCCTCAACAGTTCCTCCAATCCCCGCTCCTGCCAATCACTGAGCTTCTCCAGCTTCTTATGGATATCTTCCCAGGATTTGGCTACAAACTTTGTTTTTAATAATGCTCCACCCACAGGAGAGTCAGGATCTACTTCTGAATACCTCTGAAGACTTTTTCTTAACCTTTCTAACCATTCAGTTAGGGACTCTTCCTTTTTTGTTTTTTTTTTTTTTTGATGTTCATTAAAGGCCTTATTTATATTCTGTCCCCTTGGGACAGCCTCCTTGACACCTTGGACCATTATAGTTCTGAGGTCTCTCATATTTTGTCTTCCTATCACTGTTTGATGGTCCCAGCTGGGGTCTGTATTTGGCCATTTTACATCTCCCGAGGGACCAGCCTGATTCTACCTTTCCCATAACCTCATCTCTGCCTGGCTTATCGTTCCCCTTCCGTTGTAAAAAGAATCCCGAGTATAGACTGCATTTCCTCCCATGTATAAGTATTCAGTCCCAAAAATTGGTCCAGTTTTTGGCAACCCCTAAAGGATCATCCAGCAGACTGCCCATTTTCTTTTTAAAATTTCTTACATCTGCTGTGTTTAAAGGGACCGCCACAAATCCTGTTCCCCCTTGATTTCCACCCACCGGCACTTCCCTAAGGGGATAGAGGCCTCCTCTCTCCGTGTCCCTGCCTCTGGATTCTTCACTTTCCTCCTCCTCCCTTTCCCTATTCCTTCGTAGCCTTGTTCTCCAGGAAGGTGGAGAAGGTGAAGGGGTCAGAGCGTTGGGAACCAGTTGATTATAAGGGGGTGGTGGTAGGTTGTCTAAAGGTTCCATTGTTCCTTTTCCCGGTCTTTGTCTTTTCTTTCGTCTGCAAACTAAACAGATCTGCTGTAGGAGAGTTGTTGCCCTAATCCACATAGCAGCATAATCTCTCTCTTCTTGTCTAAAAGGTTCTTTACCATTAATATAAAGATTTAAAGCTTGACACACCCAATCCTCAAAAGAACCAAACACTAGTGAAAAAACATGGGGCCAGAAGGCTTCTTTTGCCCATTTAATCATACAAAGCTGAATCATTTTTAATTTTTCTTTTCCCTTACTAGATTCAAAATCCTCCCAATGTTTTAACATCAATCCTAAAGGACTATCTGATGGAGTATCTGATAATTTCTTCTCTTTCACAGTTCTGAGGTCCCCCTTCAAGCCTCCAGGGTTGGAGAATTTACTCTTCCCCTGTCCCATCCTGGAACTTCCAAAAGTTCCGTATCCCTGGCTGTAGCTGTGCCTCAGGGTGTCTTGCGGATGGTGCTCCTACCCACGAATCACCAGTGCATTCGCTTCGGCCCTTCACCGGCTGAGTCCCCCACGGGATATCAGAAACACGGTTAGAAGACCTCCGGACTCCCTTCGGAACCAGGTTCCATCTCACACACCCCCTGACACACGGTCACACAGCCGGATCCCACCCAACCGAACGGTGTACTCGCCAAACGACGACTCTTCGTTCGGGTCTTTGCGTGCAGAATCACGGGTATCGAAGGGGAGAGCTCTTTGTTCTTTACTTGCCTCTTATGTTCGTAATCTTGTTGGGTGCCGCGCTGTCCTCGGCAAGGGCCACAAAAAGCAGGAGTGGGGCACCTCCCTTAGCTGTTTACGACCTTGAGGCCCAAGATGATCACGTCAGGGTCACCAAATTGTTATGAATAAAGATTTCATTCCTTAATTAGTAACGTTTATGTTTATTAGATGTGGCTGGGTGCGCGGGGAGTCTTCGTTCTACCAACACGCACCCAGCGCTGTTTACTTGCCTATTATTAACCACATCTAATAAACACAAACGTTACTAAATAAGGAATGAAATCTTTATTCGTAACAGATATATATTAAAAAGCACTTCATATTGCAAAATAGTGTTAACTCTTAAAGTTGACCTGCAACTTGTCGTGTAATAATCTGATTTATTGTCCATTGAACTGTAAGTATATATGGTAAATGTTTTTACGTTCGGGGTCCAAGGCTCTTGAAATTGAGTTCCTTTTACCAATCGGTTTACCCTGTGATGGAGGATATGCTCAGCGAGAGGGATTCTCTCATCTTTTTCTTACACTTCTCCCAGGGAAAATGGTAATAAACATAGAGAAGTTGGATAACTGGTTTCCTATTTTCCTCCGGTTTCCACTGTATTACACCACAAAATGCCTACCTTATCTGCTGCTTCTGTTCCAAGTCGCTACATGGCTCTCAAAGAGCAGTATGCAATAGTTCCTTTTATCCTAGCTAGCTTTTTCTGTTTTTTGCTACAATTTTTACTTCAAAAATAGTTTTAAAGTGTTTATTGGTGTTTAGATTTTTTTCAGGTATTTTCCTAAAATATATTTTTACTACAGATGTTATCTCAGCTGCTAACTTAGTAACTTTTGATCATATCTGCAGTTGATGTATTTTTTGAAAGATTTTCAAAAAGGGATGGTTTTTTTTTTACTGTGAGCTACCCAATGTAGTTCAGTAAAGTGTATGTAAATGTAAATATACAATTTTATACTTTACATTAAAATGTAAGATCTGTTTTCATGATTCTGTTTTATAGAGTAGTACTTTACTAAATTGAGAATTGAACAGTTATGCTTTTCATATGCCATCTACTTGAGTATCATTAGAGGAAGAGCTTTGATCCAGCTAGATAAAATTGCATTTAATTCATTTCAGAACGTACTTTTTGTTAACTACAAACCTAAGTTACATAGGTTTTTATTTATGTGTATTTATATGTAAATGTCATCAAGTGAATTGTTTATCACTGAAGTCTACACTCCAATATTTGTTTATATGGGATAACTCTTGCACTAATTACTACAAAAAGTGTTATTAGTGGCCTTTAAATCTCAACTGGTATGTCATGATGTCTTGTCATAATTAATACACTCCACTCTTACCGAGGGTTTCCTCTTGGCTTTTTTTAATAACAAAAGAGAATACAGCATGGAATGGTGTTCTTTTCTTCAAGTACTTACATTCGTTTTAGAGTGTATATAATTAAGATAATTCCTATGAGACTTCTTTAGGGGAAAGGGATAAATCACATACAGTGTATGATTTTGTTATAAAATGACAAATGTTCACCTTCACAAGCTGGTACTAGAGAAGAGCTCTGAACTCGCATGGATGTGATTTTTCTCCGGAATGTGTTAGGATTGGTTCTGCTAGAGTAGGACATCCACAGGTAACACAGTGGGTTTCTATACACCTGAACCAAGCAAGCTGCTGGATGGGAAGAGGATACATTTCTGTGTCTGACAGACTTTGTCTTCCCACAAGCAACCTTAGCTACTACACTTTATCATTCTCAGATTCTCAAACCCATAAAAAGGGGAGAGTGGGGGCAGGGGGGATGTTAAGGACATTCCAGTGTCATCTCCACAAAAGGAGAACACCGAACTTACATTTTCCACAAGTGCTTTAGAAGCATCTGCTTTGGGGAAAAATGGTTATCATATTGCTAAATTGTTCAGACTTGATAGTTGAATGCAAGTTCGTGTGAGTCTTTAGTGAATTGGAAAATGTTCCTTGTATTAAACTTGGTATGAGATAACCCAGGGTTGCTGTAGTAGTTAAACATTGCTTTCTCAATTAAAGCTTGATTAATAACTTCATACAGAAGGATAAAATACTATATAGACACATGCAAGTTCTGTCCCTATGATACAGCTGAACCAAAGAAACAGGCCAATACTATCTGTCTTAATAAATAGAGACATGACTCATAACTGAGAGGTGTTGCAGTAGTACATCCTGCTTCAGGAGGATACAAAGATTGATGTGAACTGTCATATCTCACAGTGAAATAACAGTCTTTTATTTAGCAGTGTTTGTTGTAGTTTTGGAGATTGGTTTGAAATTAAAAACGTACAGGAGATTTTCCTTTATGCTTTACTCTGTGTGACTAGATCCACTGAATTGAACAGTAGATGGGAGGGTAAAGCAGAAATCCAGGCAGCTTTACAGTTTTCTAAAGGGAACATTAGATGCTCAACTCAGTGTTAAATATTGCCTGTTCCTCTGGGAAAGGTCCCCAAAACCACTCTGAACTGAGTTTGAAAACCCATGTGTTTGAACAACAGTGGGTGATCCCCTCCGCCCCCCCCCCCCCCCCCCTTCCCTCACTACACGACCCACACCAAACAAACGAGAAAATAACGACTCCC